>DF240530.1:107500-112042 GCA_000507305.1 Breviolum minutum Mf 1.05b.01
GGACCACGGGAACAATTTTTTCTGCTACATCCATTTGTTTCAACAGACAATCCAGAGTATCAAATTTGTTTCAGCATTTGTTTCAACAACCGAATCTTTGTTGGCATGAATCCAGATAATTTGTTGCAACATTTGTTTCCGATCATCCAGATTTTTTGAAAAACATCCATTTGTTGAAAGATGAAGCAGTTACAACACGGCAACCCAAGATCACTACCAGCTTTAGAATCTCTGGCGGATGGCCAAGCAGCTATCAAAGTTGCTTAGCCTGCACCGGGATTTCCTGGCTCATCTGACTCCAAAAAAACGCAGCTTTTTTTTTGAAGATCCCAACTGCAAGAGTTGCCAACCTGTTTTTTATCAGAAACAAAAGTTTGCTGAACTCACGCGAATTGCTTTTTTTGTTTTTAAGTGAAAAAGTCATCAATTTTTTCAAATCAACTTATTTCAAGTCAGATGTGAGGTGACCTTTTGTTAAATTTCAGGACCATCAAATCTCAGGGAGAGCTTCCTTCCAACAAAATCAACGATTTCACCTTTTGCTGCCGAGGCTTCACTCGCTGTATCGATCGAACTCATGGGCCTTTGGAGTGCAGAGGATGACTCTTGTTAGGAAAACCCTATATTTTTTGAGATATTTTTGATATATTTTGGAGTCACTGTTATTTTTTTGGGGGTTTACATATTTTCAAATATTTCCCAGTTGAGTCTATTACTATTCATTTTGGAAAGGGTTTTTAGTCCATTTTCCGGGTGGTTTTTTTGTTGCAATCCAAATAAACTACTGCAGTAAATTCACAAGTGGATTTTTTGAAAAATTTTGTGCAGAATCAAAGTCACCTGTGTTGCTTTGTCTAAACAGCAAGGGTGTAGCAACACACGCCCTTGCATCAATGGAATCTAAGGGCATCCCCCCCCAATGCCACCCCCCTCAGAAAAGATGGCCTTTCCGAACAATGATGGTTCATAACCCTTAATCAAGCCTTATTTCGTGGGGGGGTTTGCATTGGGAAGTACCCTTAGATTCCCATTGTATTTCAGGCTTGGGAAATTGGGAAACATCATCATAATGCTGAAGATCTCCTAAGGACACGTCACTGACGTCATCCTCAAGCACAGGGGAACGTAATGCCAAACGTGACACTTGGGCAAGATTTATGAGATGAGAATTTTGAGGTTTTTCTATCCTGAGGGCACGAAACCTGTCTTTTCATTGTGAAGGGAGTATGATCATTAAAAAACATACAAGATCTCAACTCAATAAGAACTTTTCAGTCAACATTAGAGATACTGATTGATGGTTCAGAAATCCCAAGGCCAACCAACCACCTTTTGGGATGTTTTAAATAACGCCTTGTAAATGGGGAATTTCAACTACCTGCCATCCATCAAACTGAGGCCACAAAGTCGATGAAAGAAGGTCCGTCAAACTGCGGAAACTGGAGATGGTTGGAGATGGTTGGCAAAACAACAGAATTTTCAAATCATCAACTTTTTTTTTGTTGGCCAATGCTTCTTTTCACAGATTTTTTTTTTTCAAAACATCAGGTGATGGATGCAAACAAAACATCCACATCAGGTGATCTGATCTCTCCTTTGACATTTTTCGGAGATCAATCCACAAAAAGATCAGGTGATGAAACACCCAGTCCCAAGAAGAAGGGCAAACAGTTCCTTTGGCAGCAAAGTTCCGTTCAGTTCAGTTGTTCTTCAGTTCAGCCATGTTGGTTGCCGATGGAATTTTCACTTCTCACTCAGGCGCCTGATGGTGAAAGTACCTTCTTCTTCCTCTTCGGATCAATTTAGGAGTTCCTTAACATTGGCAACTCGGCAAAGTCGGGGAGGGAGGAAAAACAAAGAGATCACAACAACTTATCCTCCAAGTTTAAGAAAGATTTATGATATATTTTATAGGAAGAAAGGTAAGGAAAAAAAGGTTGGGGGACTGCAAGTTAGAGAAGATTTTTCCAGGCGCCTAAAATGCATTTTTTTTGTCAACTCTCAGGAAAGTCCATTACAACATTTCTTGGATGCACGGCTGATTATGCGGCCGAACTCTGTCTTGCGCGTCACTTGGGCTCATTGTTGAACAGCCTGAAAACTGGTTGGTTGATTTTGCTTGGTTGGTTGGTTGGTTGGTTGTTTTTGTCGGGGTATCAACTCAGGTAGTTCAACCTCCAACTTGAAAACAGATTTCATTTAATTATGTTTACATATTTTTTGTAATAGATAGTTATTTCTGAAAAGATGTGACTATTGTCGTCATCACAAATCACTTGGAAAATCATGGGATCCGAGGTGAGCTGTGATGATGTCACTTCTTCAGTGCTGTCTCAGCTTCATGAGAAGCGTACAGGTGCATGCGTCGTATCTTGGTTAAAGATTGATGAATCGATGAATATAATATTGTCTGATGAAGTGTCCGAAAACTCCTTCTTCACAGCTTCTCTTGGACACTTCTCGTTTTGTCGTTTTGTGAGACCTGGGGGGCTGTGCCTCACCAATTTCCGCCCCGGGCCTCCTATATCTTCCCTTTTTCTTTTGGTCAAAAAACGGCTTCATCAAGTATGTGGGGTCTTACGTGTAATGGACAAACACTCCCCCGGGCATCTGCCGATAGGAAGAGATGCTCTACTCTTCCTTCTGTACTGCAAAAAACCTCCTTACTCCCTTCGTGCATAACCAACACACTACTCGAGCTAGGGGTAATTGACACTTTTTCGTGAAAATCTCTACATCCTTCGCCACCAATCTCTGATTTCTTCGACTCAAGCCGTTCATCCATCCAGCTGTCGGCATAACCCACACCGCAAAAACGGTCGTCCAGTATTCCCAAAGGGACAGTTTTGAACATAGTGGACCATTTCGCCAGTTCCAACTGAATAAATCACTGCTTCACGATCTTCCTCCGTGTTCAAGACACACATTGGGCATAGCGGGGATCTTCTCAACCTCGATCTACGCAGACTCGAACACGTCATGAAGTTGTGGTATCTCGTACCCCAAACCGTGATGTAGATAGGAAGTCTACCTGCACCATACGTCGCTGTCCCGATTGGATTCTCATCTTGGACTTGAGGGACAGAAACTGAAATGCCCTTCCCCTGTCCTTTCGAAGCTGCACTTGAAGGAGGAGCGACATCGCTGGAAGAAGACGGCAAACCATGGCGGGTCCCGACACTTCTACCCTTCTCACTCCTTCCTTCTTCTTCTCCTCTTCTTTGATCATCTAGGTCAGTGGTGATCGTGACTCTCCACTCACCGTTGACCCACTCCAAATGCTGGACTGGGAAGGTAACCGACCTCCCTGATCCTGCTGTGGAAATTGATCTTTCTGATGCCGGAGATCCTCTTGGCATCGTGGTCCTCTTCCTCACTCCTCTCGGCGTTTCTTCTCTGTTGACTTCCTCCTTCGATGCATCTTCTTTCTCCTCATTCTCTTTCTTCTGGTTCTTCGAATCTTCTTCGTCCTCTCTACTCCTCACTCCTCTTCTACTGATCATGTGAACCAACATAGCTCCCAGCATGACCATCATAATCGCAATAGACAACAAGCCCACTGCAAACACCACCAAAAGCCACACTTCAACTCTCTCTTCCTCCTGATCTCCTTGTGCTCGTCCTTGAGAAATTGAAGCCGCGATGACGATGAACTTCAGCACTCGTTCTAGCTCCTCGGGATTCATCCATGGCTCCTCCTTCTCACCTTCTACCCTTCTACCCTTCTGATGCTTCTGATTCTCATGATCTCCTCCTTCTTCTTCCTCTGGATGTTCTTCAACGATCTTCCAACATCCCATACCCATTCTTTTCTTAAGCTCCTCAAGTCGGGGCGCTGACAATGCTTTGGTTCCTATGTCAGCGACCTGAACTTCTCCTGGGATGGCCTCAATCATCCAATCCAACTTCCCAATCCTCCATCTAAAGTGCGAAGCCCTGAGGCGAAGATGCCTCGTTCTCCAACTTCCCGACGGGTCTGCTATCAGGTTGACTGCCGCCATGTTGTCAATCTTCAACGTCCTCACGTAGGGGTCTTTCTCCACCTCCATGATGAGCACGTCACAGCTGTCACCCATAGTCATCCCTTCTATTCCTTCTTGAAGCTCACTCTCAGCCGTTGATAACGGGGCCAAAGGTTGACGACCACTCTTCCACATAATCATGGATCCTCCCCAAAGAACTGCCACAGTGCCCTGAGAGTCACTTCCACCAGGTCCGAAGCTCGAATCCGTGTAAACTTCCAGGCCGCCTTTCTCCACCCCAAATTCCACTCCTTGATGGATGGTCTTCCGGAGATACTTCATGACTTGGTTCCCAACCTCCATCACTTCCAAAGGATTCTTGACATTGTTCTGGCACATCTTACTCATCGCGTACATAACATCAGGACGGCTACGAGTAAGTAGCCACATGACTTCTCCGGTGACCTTCTGGGCACTCCTCACTTCTGCTACCGTTGGAGCAGTCTTTTGAGGCTCTTCTATCTTCTGGGCCTGGTCACGGGTGATTGGTAGACCTGAAAGTGGTCCTCTTTCTTCTCCT
>DF240531.1:9923-186266 GCA_000507305.1 Breviolum minutum Mf 1.05b.01
CTGCAGCACCACAACTCCAAAGGAAACAGCTCCAAAACTCAAACCCTACAACTCTTGAACCATCAAACCCTGAAACCTGCAACCCTGGAACCCTAAAACCCTACGACCCTCGAACCCTCAAACCCGGAAATTTTTTCAAAACCACAACGTTTAAAAAATTCAAACCCCGGAAAAATTCAAAGACTGAAATCCCGGAACCCTTAAACTCTGAAAAGTGTGGTTTCCGAAATCTCCTCGGTGTGTGAAAAAATTCAACCCCAACAGTCAAAACCTAGAGCTCTAAAACCAAAACTCTGCAACCCTGGAACCCTAAAACCCTACGACCCTCGAACCCTCGAACCCTGATTTCAAACCTACAACAACCCTCAAAAAATTCAATCCCCGGAAAAAGTCAAAGACTGAAATCCTGGAACCCTTCAACTCTTAAACGAATGGCTTTCGAATTTTTTTTGGTATGTACAACCCTGCAGCACCACAACTCCAAAGGAAACAGCTCCAAAACTCAAACCCTACAACTCTTGAACCATCAAACCCTGAGACCCTCCAACCCTCCAACCCTGAAACTTTCACGCCACAACCCTTTTAAACCGGAATAATGTCACTCGCGAATATCGCGAATAATCACGCTGCCCACTACTTTAGCGAGCTCCTTGTTGTAGCCCAGGTAGCCAGCCACATCATGGCCGGTCTTCTTGAAAGCCTGGCGAAATCAATGGGCACGTTTTGCGATAGACATTCACAAAAACTGTGCATTGCAATGGTTGCAAATAGCCAAATCCCAAACGTGCCTCTGCCGTCGCGTCGTTCTCTTGGAAGCCACGTTCCATATGGATGCGCACAGTACGCATGAACCAGTCCAATCTGTGCATCCAGCATTTCGGCAGGTTGCGCCCGTCAACTATAGGCTCCATGCCCCGGTAGCTTTTTGATATTTGAGCCAAAGTCTAGGAATTCGACGTTGACTGACATGAGTTGTTTCATGTGGTCCAGTCCTTGATCATATCATCAGTCAGGGTCTTAGACTTCACAAACAATTCAATCTTGGAACAATTCAATGTATGTCAAAAAAATTGATCTTCTGATTTTTGGTTTTCCTTCTCTCTTTTCCTTTGTCTTTTGCCCGGCTGCCGGCTGGAGGTCCCCAAGTACCCTCCTATTATGTACCGCCTCAATCCTCGAAGTTTGAAGCCTCAACCCTCAAATTTTGAAGCCTCAACCGTCAAATTTTGAAGCCTCAACCGTCAAAATTTGAAGCCTCAACCGTCAAAATTTGAAGCCTCAATCCTGAAAATTTTGAAGCCCCAAGCCTCAACCGTCAAATTTTGAAGCCTCAAGCCTCAATCCTGAAAATTTTGAAGCCTCAAGCCTTGCTTGACTTCCAGGTTTTTCTAGAATGACCAACTCAACCAATTGTCGCACAATTTTCATGGGGGCCAACAAGAACACCCCGCAACATTTCAGCACCTAGTTCGATCCCTCCTTTATACTGTTGATGGTTCCGAAATCCGGCTAAGCACCTGGAAGAAAAACTACCAACCTCAACTGGGCATGCCTCGTCCATTTAAGCCGCCCAGTACACAAAGCAACGTATCAAGAAAAAGCAAGCTACTAAGAAATGTATATATATATATATATATATATATCTATATAACATATTGATATATTGGGTGACCTTTCGTAAAGCCCTCACTGAGGAAAGGACGAGCTTCCACGTCCTGTGGTCGGTCGCGAAACAAAACGCGTGCTGTCGGTAAAACTTTCGGCGCCGTCTACCTTGACTCGAGAACAACAACATCTTGTTGTGTTCGGCCCAGGAACACGGTTATTCATGCAAGTCAAAAGGCAAGAACCCGCTTGTTCTGGCATTGAAATCTCAGGCCCACACAAAGCAAGTGGGCCTCAGTCTTCCTTGGATCCATGCCCAACTCGCACTCGGAGCGGCCACAAACCTACTACACATGTCAAACTCAATCAGCTGCGTGACATTCCCTACTGTTCGAATTGCGGGATGTAAACTTGCACGGCATGCATGCTGGCGCCTCGCAGGAATGGCCAACCCATGGCGCCGTCTCCAAGATAATTTGTTCCATCATTGCCTCGGTCCATTCTCAACGTAGATCTGGGCTGGCTGGGGTTGAAATAATAGCTAGATATCAGGCTTCGAGGGCCCAACACAAAGCAGAACAGCGCAGCTCAGAAGCAAGGGTTCTACTGCTTGAAGCTCAAATCTTAGCGGGTTTATTACGCGAGTCTTGAACCCTGTGAGGATCAACCATGGCATGTTTGCAGGCACAGGTCTGCTTCTTTCAAGAAAACGATGACTGCTACAATGCAACTCCGAAAACGACATGCTCCTTTGTATGTTCATTTGTGCATATGTGTATGCACCTCTGTATGCACGTCTGTATGTATGTATGTATGTATGTATGTATGTAACTGTATGTATGTATGTATGTATGTATGTATGTATGTATGTATGTATGTATGTATGTATGTAACTGTCTGTATGTATCAGATCAAAGGGTAAAACATACCCCTTTTGACTTCGCAGTAACTATCAACAAGTTGGAAAACTATATGACCTTTTGGTTGACACGTATGCCGTATGCAAAAGAGAGGAGGTTTTCTGTTTGCTGTGGTGCCAAAATATCCGTGAGCCAGAAGAAGTGACCCGTCTATAAATCTCTGAGAGCCGTTTACGTCACATTTTAGGACTGATACCCTGCCCAACTGAGTTTCGCAGCTCTCTGCAGTACGCCCTGTTTTTGTTTTTCTGATGCTTGTAGAATGGTTGGCCACTCCGGCTC
The DNA here is from genome assembly GCA_000507305.1 of Breviolum minutum Mf 1.05b.01. NCBI lineage: Eukaryota > Dinophyceae > Suessiales > Symbiodiniaceae > Breviolum > Breviolum minutum. The sequence continues at coordinate 12,731 of DF240531.1, forward strand.
AGGCCCTGGCAAGCAATAAAAAGCCGAAATTGGCTTCACCGACACGCCTCCTTTGGGTCTGGCGAGCAATTGATTGCCGAAATTGGCTTCCGCCTCCGTCGAGCACATCAAGATCTAGCGCATGTGCGACTGAGGCAGCGGCGTCACAGTGGCGGGGTAGGGTAGCTGTCGTGTCGACTTCGCTTGACGCTCGAGTTTGCTGCAGTGGCTCCGGCTGGTGGAACTGCATGGCTCTCGTCCAACAGATGTGCATGATCTTCATAGGATTCGACTTTGTAGTAGATATATGATTTTCTGTTCTGAGGATGTTGATAAATTGGGGCCGCCTGTTCATGATGTCTGGGTCGCTGTTGATTTTTCAATTTTTTGGTCGAGAATCAGGCAGAAACAGAAACAAATTGAAAATTCGACACTAGTAGATAATTCATTTTTTGTCGTGAGGAGCATTTTCATTGGTGTCCAGGTCTTTACGTCCGTCTTCCTTTGTCGGGGAAAACTTGCTAGGAAGAACTTCAATTAGGACTACAGCACCTACAGGACCTTCCCTAATCCCTTCCCATCCCTTTTCTCCAAGGGGAATGAAACTCATCCCATCTGAAAAACAAGGAATCCTGAACATGTGTTCTTTTGTAAGCCATTTGTTCCTCCCCCCTACGGAATTGAAATTTGTTTGATGACCATTTAAGGGCAATGTGCGAAATAAATCAATACCCTGAGTTAAGGCCATTTTGGGGGGCAGATTCCCTTATATACACCACCTTTTGGGGCGGGAACAGGTCGCTACAAATTGCCGCGGGAAGTCATTGGATTCTCTTGGAACAAGCTTAGCTCAGTGACCATCCCCCGAAAATAATGAGAGTTGATCGACCCGAAAATCCAATATTTTCCCATCAAAAATACCTCCTTCCTCGAAGATACACCCAACAAAAACGACAAACATACCTTGCAGCGACCCTACTTGGATGTCCCCGGGACGGAAGTGGATGGATCAAAGGTTAGGATCAATGGGTTATAACCCTAATATATCCCATTTATAAGCAGGTTGTAACTCAGTTACTAAGCATGTACTAAATTCCTGGACCATCCACCCTACCAACTTCCCGATACCCTCGGCCTATTGTGGTGCACTTGAATCAATCGTCCATCTACACGGCTCACCTGACATTTTTTTCCAGCAAATCACGGGGGAAAACATTGGGGGCACTTCTATAGGAAAAGGCCTTACAATGAAAATCATGAGATCTCAGGACTGGTCGTTTGGAGATATAAACGAACCCTGCGAAATACACTGCTTTTTTTCGGAGGGTCCAATTGATTCTTAGGGAAGATTCTATCCTTGATATTCCCTAGACATCCCCAAATACCTCCTGAGATGAGTTTGGTGTTTGGAAATATGTTTTGGAGGGTCCAGTCATACCAAACCTCAGGAGGTGTTTGGCTGTATAAGTTTAGCTTAAGATGTGTTGATTGAAACCCTGGGGACATCGCTGCGGAAATCCCAGCCTATGATCTGTGACTTCTCCATAAAGTCATAGTGACCCAAAACAAACCTTAATGATCCTTTCTTGGTGCCCTAAGAATCAGCCCTGATCTCAAATCACTGATGGTTTGGAGTCCAAAAGAACCCTGCAAAAAACAGAGTCAAAGTTTTCTATAGGAGGGTCCAATGATTCGTAGGGCATGGTAAAATCCGTCAAAAAAAAAGGTCACCAAACAAACGAATCCAAGCTGCCAAATTACTTCCCCAACCAATCCTTTGCCGTCCTTCACCTTTAAGTCACAGGGTCGATCAACTCTTTGTATTGGGGATGGTCATCCCACCCTTAGGAAATCCTTAAATTGGGTATGTAGTCTAATCTAGTCATCCAATTAAATAAAATCGTTTATAAGATAGATGACTATCTACCTTGTATCTACTTCCCACCCAAGATGCCAGGAAACCAACCAGCTTTTTCATACATTTCGATCTTAGGTACCTAAAGTGTAGGAAGCCTCACCTATACAAGCTGTCTTAGGATACGGCTTGTGTACGGAAACTTTTCCCACTCCTCAAAATAGCCTGAAAATTTCACTATATAGTTGGTGGTTTCAACCCCTTTGAAAAATATGAGTCAAATTGGATCATTTCCCCAAGTTTCGGGGTGAAAATAAAAAATATTTCAAACCACCACCTAGATTCAGGTTCAGGAAACCCTCCATTTCTTTCAGTCCCTGAAATTCTTGGGGGTGAGGTTGACAAACGCCAAAGCCATCCAAGCCACTGCCAACTTCCCTCTGAAGGAAGGTCGTGGCAATTTGGGGCGCCAAGGATGACATCCCCACTGACGTGCCAAGCGCTTCTCCTACTCAAAACAGGTGGGCGGGTGGGCCCCAAAAACTCCACCAGTTATATAAGTAGGGGTGAAAAATAACTCCGAACTGATTTCCGGGGTGCAAAAAAAAACAGTTACCCATGTTGAAGGCCATTTAAAGGGGCCCCACAACTCCATTTATAACGATCGCCGGGGGCCCGCCTTGTAGATACCCAGAATTGTAATCAACATTAAAAACCTGAAAATGCTTGCTTGGAAAGGGGCAAACACCGTTGTTTTTTCATGTTAAACTTCAGGGGTGTAGATACCGAAAATCGCCGGCTATTTGAGAGGATATATGTACATACGTCTATATAACTATACTGTACCAGGTGATTCAAGACTTGACCTTTTTATCGGAGGTCACTTAACCATCCCAAAAAGGTCACGGATTGAATCACCAGGCATACACCTTGTTTTTTTTAGGAATCCCATCAATTGTTTTGGGTATCCGTTCGATCAAATTCCGTAGGGTGGTAAGATCTTGGAGGTGCGAGTTGCCCCACGCAGGGTTTAGCTGCTTAGCTCAGTCAAACAACATGATTGGGTCATCATCATGATCATACTGTTGATGGACGAAATCCTGCACCACCAGGGATGGTTAAAACCTTAAAAGCAATGGGATAATCATCATCCTTGGTGGTGCAGGATTTTGTCCATCAACAGTATCATCATCCAAATAAGTACCCTACTGGAAATGATCAAATATCCACTTTTAAAGACACCTTTGAGTCGATGTTCTTCCTTTTCCCAAGGTGGGATATATTTTTCTTCCCTGGAAGGTAATTAGTTATGTATATCTACAAAACACGTGCAAAATACCTCCCACCTCTTTTTATTCACAGCAGAAATCTTGAAAACGACTCCTGACGGTGCCAGGATTCGATAATGCACTGTCCCCAAACAGTGGTGCTTAAACCCACCAGCAACGACCTGCGGCGGGAGATGGCTTGGATGTCCCGTTGGTTGGAAGTTAGGATCAATGGGTTATTTTACCTACTTATAAATGGGATATATTGGGGTTATAACCCATTGATCCTAACCATTGATCCTAACTTCCTAGGACATCCAAGTGGTGGATTGTTTGGGGATGGATTGGATGGATCTCTCTTCCGTTGCTTGGGGGAGGTAGGTATGAAACACCTGAATATATATGAAACAACACCCATACTATATGAAAGAGTCCTGTATTGGGACTATTAATGCACTATTCAGTGACCTTGCCAACAAAAACAACCCTCAGAAAAACCCAATGTCTGTGGTTTTCGAGTTCCATGTCTTTGTTTTTTACCGGAAAAAGTATCTCAGTTCATTGATCCAATGTCAGTTCATGATGTTCATCACTATATTGGCTGCACCTTGGAAGTCCAAAAACCATTGAAAAACCAAGGTTTTTTTACGCCCAAAATCCTCGGCATCAGTAGGCAATGTCAAGGAAACTTGTTGCCAGTTTTACGGGGATTTCGATGGAACCCCTGGGAGTTCCAAGGCCATTAAACAAGATGTGTTTTACCAATTTGACTACCGGTATTTTTTAAGTAGGGAAAAATGGTTGAAACGGTTGCTGCAATGTATGCAACCAGACTTTTTGCAATGAATGTGCGCAGCTTAAACATCACCAGCAAGAATTTTTGCCTGGAAGTCCAAAAAAGACCATTTCTGTAAAAAAAAAGGTTTCACCGTTTCACTATTTTTTTACGTAGGGAATCTTGATCTTGGGGACTTTGACTATTTAATAGAAGGCTTGACTAGCTAAACTTCCAGATTCAGGTGCTGGGATCCCCCGAATTTCATGGCTTATGAAATAATCCTGCTTGGATGTCCCAGGAAGTTAGTAAAAGGTTAGTAACTGGGTTATAACCCTAATATACCTCATTTATAAGTAGGTTATAACCCATTTGCTAATCAAATACTAACTTCCTGGGACATCCAAGTGGTTCAGGCTTCCAAAGACCTTTATGTCGAGGTAATTGGACACCAAAAACCGACCCAAAAGACCTTCTCAGCAGGTATTTGGAAGACTGGGATTATAATTGCTTATGAAATGCTGTCAAAGGAGGATTTATAACTCCCGCCAATTAGAGCATTTTTCTGTTGGTGCAAATTCCCCCCTATAGTTAATTAAGATAACCACAGGGGCCGGGACCCTAACTCTTCCACTTCTTACATTTGAACCTTTCAGCACTTACCAAGTTGAGCCACGTTCAAAAAACCCGGCCGGATACTTTCCATGAAATATTGGTCGTTTAATAGAGATCCTTACATTGGCTGATTGTAATCCTCAAATAATTGGGTGGTATGATCCCCGATATAACCTAAACAACCAGGATCTTTTTTAATGATGAGATCCTTCTTTCATGGGTTTTTGAAATCATCCGCATATAACTGGGTAGAATGTCATCCCTTAAAGATGTGGAAATCTCGATTTTGTTGGGTCAACTTTAAATCATGTGTTTTTTTAAATCCCCACATAACTGGGTAATCCCCTATAGCCTATAACCCTACACTAGTTGGTGATTTCAACTCATTTCAAAAATATTAGTCAAATTGGATCATTTTCCCAGGTAGGGATGAACATAAAACATATTTGAAACCACCTAGTATATAAATGGGTAGGATCAATGGCTCATAACCCCAATATATCCCATAAGTATAAGGTTATAACCCGATGGTGCCATTGATCCTACACTTACAGGGGTGAAAATAACCCCAATGAAACCCAACCAGTTATACTGTCCAGTTATAAGGTTGAATGACTAAGATTTGCTGGTTGATGGTTGAAACCACCACCCAGTAAACAACCAGGTGCCCTTTCTTCATTGCTCAGTTTTTGTCGCCGGAGGTACCACAAAGGCCATCGACTTTGCGATGCATCTGCAGCGCTGATCTCTGAGACCATCTCGTCCAGGAGAAAGAGTGGCTTCTCCTGCGGGCCCAAAAAACATCAGTGTTTGGTTGGTGGTTTCAACCAACCCATCTCAAAAATATGAGTTTTAAGGCAATAGTTGCTGGTTTTAGGGGTAAAGTTGCCTAAACAAATAGGACACTTGGCGTTCCAGGTACTTAGGTGATTTAGTTTCCCAACCCATGCTGAAAAATATGCTCGTCAAATTGGGATCATTTCCCTAGGGGAGGTAAGGTGAAAATAAGAAAATATTTGAAGTTCCACCACCAGTGAAACACATGTAAATTTTTGGCCATTCAAAAAGGGGCCCCATAACTCCAGTAGGGGCCCATCTTGTAGGTTCTTTTTTTCATTGCTCAACATTTTCTCCCACGCGCACTCCTGTGCCAAAGCCTGCACTAAATGTTCGGCCCACTCGACACTGTAGACCGCCAACAATGGTGCCAAAAGTACAGATAGAGCGAAACCATAAGAGAACAAATGTTGCATGAAAGCAAAATAAAAACCTCAAGTGGTTCAAGTTCAACTTGACAAAAAATTCTTGAAGGGTTTTTGAATTTTGGTTTTGGGTTGATGTTGGTGGGAAAAACAGGTTAGCAAAAATAGCATTCAGATCACAAGGGAAGAGGACAGGGTCAAAAACAAATGTTTCACAAAGCAAGGTGATGTGGCTATTTTTATCGATGTTTTGTTTGGAACCGATTTTTTCGAATTTGATAAGCAAATGCTGGTTCAATCCGTTAAGAAAAATCTAGAAAAAAAACGACGCTTCAACCCCTCTTGGTCATCAACAAAACCTCCCGTGAATTCATTTTTGTTGGGGCGGGGTGGGGTGAGAAAGATTTCCTCAAGTATGTGTCACACTCTGCGTCTATAGGCTTAAGCTGAAAGGTCCGCACTAAGCTCAAATTCCACTAAACTCAAAGGTCATCCTCCTCCTCCTCCTCCTCCTCATCATCATCATCCACATCCAGTTTAGTTCTGTCCTTAAAAAGGGAAACGGCTACAAATGACGATGACAACGACGACAACAACCCCTCTCCATTTTCACCTCTGGGCTAGACCATAACTTCCATATTTTTCTGTGAAGCAGCCAATTTGTTGTCCAAAATAATGCTGCAAAAACCAGGGAAGCTGTTTGTCCTGCAGCTTTGTTTGGGCGGCAAAGGTGTTGGTAGTGTTTATCTTCTTTCCGCGCATCTTTTTTTGAAAACCAATGGTTTCTGGCGGGTGTTCTTATAGCTCTGGAAGTCAAGGACCATTAACAAAAATAGACCCCTGAAATTGCTGATGCTAAAACAATGGTCTTTTACAAGAGACCATTGATTACATGAGTCGTGTTTCTTTCTATGTACCGGGCCCTGTACACTGGGTCCATGCCTACGCAAATGCCTCCGCACGCATACGCGGAATGGAAAGGATGCCTACGCTGGAGTTTTCCTAGAGTAGGTGCCTACCAAGGAGTTCTTTGTTGCGACTCTGCCTACAAGAATCTGCCGTTTGATGGTCATAGGGGGTGTTCTAAAAAAAACATACCATCCATGTACGGTATATTTACCTACATTTTGTTGCTTATGATAAATGTACGTAAATATACTAGTTGGTGGCTTCAACCCATTTGTCAAATTGGATCATTTCCCCAAATAGGGATGAACATAAAAAATATTCGAAACCACCATCCAGTATACTATGGGTAGTACAAATTCCCCTACGCAAGAAAAAAACGCTTAAAAGGATGCTCCCTTCACCTTCACCAACAAGCTGGGAATTAACAATTTCTGCCCAAAAGGACGTCCACAGAAATTTGAAAAATCAATCCTGGTAGCCCTAAACAACCATTTTTTAATGGTTGGCTATCAAATGGATGATGATTCCAAATCTTTACATGGGAAATGGTTGGTTGGAAATCACCAAACATCCCTTTTAAAATGGTTGGCCTTGGGGTTCCAGGATGGTGGACCTTGGAAAAGACCATTGCTTTAGTCTAGGGGTTTTTAAAAGCAACAATTCCATGGGACTATTCTTTCAATCGTCGGGCTGGCTTCCAGGGTTTGTTGGAATTCCCCTCATGAATGTCGTCCAAAAATAAAACGTCGCTTGAAAAATGACGCAGGTTTGTTAAACCTTCCATTGGGAAGCCACAAGAAGCCCGAAGCGGCCGGTTTACTTTTTCGGATTTCCATATCAATCAGCATTGGATCCCAAATCAATCACAAAAAACATCTCGAAGATGGAGATTCTGGGCGCAATCTTTCCTCTCCAGTGGTTGGGATCTGGAAGCGGCCCCACAAGGAAATGCTTAGGGGACTTACCGACCATGGTTATGAAACACTTACTAATTGGGATGATCCTCCAAGCGTTTTTTTTGTTGAACGAGTTCCCCCTCTAGCTAATATGAATTCATCCAAACCCATCTTGTATGGTCCTCTTCTCAAGATGCAAAGAAATTCTCAACAAACAAATCCCACTTCCATCAATTCACAAACAAACTCCCTACCCATTCAAACAAACCAACTCCAAAACAAACATCAAAAACCAAAAAAAAAACCTCGATTCTTGATTATTGATTGTAGACTGCAACCTGCTGGAAGATCTGTGGTTAAAATCACCCTCCACCAAAAAACACTCCCCACCAAAATCACATCTCTAACAAAATCCAGCCCCTTTCCAACCATTTCCCCCCTACCGGAAACTCGGTCCACCACGCCCGACAGCAAACCATGACGAAACAAGGCGGAACCAGGACGTCCAAACTTCATTTGTAAACGTTGAAAGGTGGTATCCCGAGGATCCTCTTGAACCGGAAGTTCCGAGTGGAGTTCGTTAATATGTGACCGGGGGTGATTTTTTTGTTTTTTTTGTCACATTTTGGGAAGTCAACTAGCTTTAAACAAAAATAGTGCTTGGGAAAACAACCTCGAAAAAATGGCCCAAATGAGTTGATAACGATCAGTATCCTATCATCTATGGGATAATATCAACCCTGGGAGTCCTTTAGCCAACCATTAAAGAAATAGCAAGTGAACTAGTTCTGAAGGTTTGGGAATCTTGATCATCCAAAATCATTTTAAGAGTCTTTGAACTTCTTGGCTTTTCTGTTCCGAGGTTTCCATTTTCGACGAAATATTTTTGTTGTCCATCCGCGGGCTCTGGAAGAGGTTTCGTCGTGTCTAATTGGTTTTCAATGATGTTTTTTTTTTGGGAGAAGCTCTTCATGTTTCACGTCCGATTGCATTCCTATACCCTATTTTCTTGGATTTGCTTTCTTGATGCCTGGCAAAAAGTTCCAAACATATTCTCCCTTCAACAAATCTTTACCAATCAAAAATGGTGGTTTGTTCGTTCATAACCCGAAAAAAGCTCCATGAAACTGGCTGTTTCCCTGCAGGTGGCCGAAATCAACGGGTCCTGCATCAAGAAGTAGAGTGAAAACGCCTGTGGAAAATCTCCTCGAGGACAAACACCACAAACCCCATGCAAAATGCATGGGATTGGTACTAATATTCACAAATACATCTTGTTGACATTGAGTGAAAAGGTATATACATATATAAATACCATACATGGATGGTATGGGAAATGTTTTGGGTTTTTCGAAAGTCACTTGGAGGATCATCCCATGACTTGAAAATAGAAGCAACCATGGTGATTGCAAGTCCCCTGAGAATCGGGTTGCGGGACCCCTTCCAAATGGCCATTCATGGCTTATACATAAGGTTTACGAACTACCTACTGTACTTACTAATTGGGGTGATCCTCCAAGTACCCTTCCGAAAACAAACCAAAACGCCTTAAACAAATAGGCCCCCTCAAAAGGACAAACACATCTCCCAAGCACCATTTTTGCTAGGGCGAGCTGCTTAGAATTTAGGGAGTGTAACTTGAATCAACCACCCCCCCAACATGTAAGCCACCAAAAAAACTTCCTACTTTCCATTATAATAGGGATTCTTATCATGGCTTATGAACTCATCCCGATACAACTGGGTAGGATGTCATCCCCAATAACCAGGGGCCCTTCTTTTCATTGCTCTAGTACAGTTCGGGATCCTTTCAAACACCGTGGGGCCCCGGCTGTTTTGATTGGAAGTTCGGCTTCCTTTTGGGGGGCCCCGACCTTCAAAAATAGAGCTCATTTTGGAGCTCTAGGCATGTGTAATTCCTATAAATATATCTACAAGTAGGGTGAAATAACCCCAATTACCTATTTATTTTCGGTCATTTATAGGGGTGACATAGCTCCACTTGTAACAAGTGTAGGGGCCCACCTTGGAGTTCCCAATTGTGGATGGTGAAGATTCCCAAAGCCAAAAAAAATAGCCGACTTGGTGAAAAACCTACATCTTTTAATTGACTTCATCGACTTCCAGGGAATGTTTGTTTTTGGAAGCTGGCGTGCTATGCTTTTTTTCCCCAAGGGGTTAACTAAGAACTACTCTCCCAAAAACTAACCGCAAAAACATGCAAAAACCATCAAGAAATGATGGTTGGAAGACGATCGCCTTTCCTTTTGGAAATGGTCCCTCATTTTTTGGGGGGGACATTCAATCGTTCATTTTCTGTTAATTGTTTTTAACCCATGGAAATAACACAAAAAAATGCAGGTCTGCCACACAATCGTTGGCTCATCTGGGCTGTTTCCTAGAGGAGTTTGTGCCTCTTCAGGCAACATTTCAACCACTTCTTTATGGCTTGTCTTGCCTGTGCTTGGTGCGGCACCAAACCGAGAATAAGATCGGGATCGCCCTGAGCCGCAAGCTTGCATGACCAAGCCGCGCCCATTGTGGCGTCATAGCGCCTTAAAGTATTGTATTCCAGCTTAGGCGCAGCGTGGTAACGCGACATCAAGAGGTCGTGGGCCTCTTTGCTTCACGCGGACGGGCGCTCGCAGATGGTTGGACGCTGCCTCTTTTAGTCAGAGCAGGAGAAGAGCTGGATGAGGCCAACAGTTTTTGGTCCGCCTGCTTTTCAGATACTGAGACCAGGAGGCCCAACAAAGTGATCACCTGCCATCTTTCGAAACAAAGTGAACCCTACTTGATACTGTACGCAATCGTTGGAGTCTAGAATCACCTACTTGGATGTCCGGGAAGTTACTAAATGGGTCGTAACGTCACCTATACTTCTAAATGTGGTATATTGGGATTGCAGTGATAACCCGCTGATCCTAACCTTTGCTCCTAACTTCCGTCCCGGGACATCTAAGTAGGCCTTGCCTTCCACAACATTCACCATTTCATCCATTCACCAGCATTTCTTCATTTTAGGAATCAGATGTTCTTCCTTTTGGGTAAATGTAGCTACAGCAAATATACCATATGGGTACATATCTTACCGCTAATACCATGTAGGTAAATTTAGCTCAAAAAAGTACCAGTTGTAAATTGAATCAAAGTAAATATACCATACTAGTGGGTGGTTGAACCAACCCATCTGAAATATATGCTCGTCAAATTGGATCATCTCCCAAGGTAGGCTTAAAACTTCCTAAAAATGTTTGAAACCACCACCTAGATATACCAGATCATCTGCCCAAGTAATAATATTTCACCCACCTGGATTTTCCAGAAACAAGGGGAGTTCCCTTCCTTAGCTACCTTTTGGGGGCCCAAAACTCGTGTGAGGCCCCTATAATTTGTCCAAAAGGGTGTCTCTCTACCTGTTTCATATTTCTTGCTCGGGGGGAGGCGGGAGGTTGAGTTTTGTCATATTTTTCTCTTGCAGTTTTTGACAATTTGGGTGTTTCCTTCAATGGTGGTACCCCCAATCTCCACCCCAAAATGATCATTTTTAGTAGGAAAGCCCATGGTTTTGTTGGAGAAACCCACCATTTTAGGAACCCCCCATTTTACGCTGAGGTGAATTGCCAAAACAATCTCAACCTACATCAGCGACCTCAAGTGTACTGAATGATCCAGGGTGGTTTTTTGGGTCACGCATTCTGCAAGATGGGTTTTCACATGAGCCACGCTCAAAACCCGACCGGATACTTTCCATGAAATACTGCTTGTTCCATTTGCTTGATTTTATGGTAAATGTACGTAAATATACCATACGTTCTGGCCAAATTATAATATTTCACCAACCTAAGTTTCCCTAAAACAAGGGGATTTCCCTTACTAAACCACCATTTGGGGGAAATCGGTCGTGCGAGGTCGTACAATTTGACCAGCTATCTAGGTACATGGATCCTATGGGAACGGAATATTTCACCAACCGCTGATTTCCCTGAAACAAAGGGGGATTTCCGGAATTCCCTTCACAACAACTATCAAACTTGGGGGCCTGAGGCGGTTCGTGTCGGGATGAAATTTGACCAGAAGAATTTCAGAACCTTTCAAACAAAAAATCGAGACTCCGGAAAACCAACATAACAACGGAAAAACAACTATTAAGATGTAGCTGCTATTAAACATGGTGATTTTCCATTGTCATGTCAGTTTTTTTTTTTGGGGGGGGGGAGGGTAAGAGACCTTGTCAAATTTCCACTATCTACCATTTCCACACCACCAGTTGTTTCAAAGCGTCGTTGTGTGTGACCGGCAGCGACACGCGCCACCCGATTGGCGCCGAAATTGCGGCAGGTGTGAAGTAAACCTCGGCAAAAGGGAGGTTGAAAATAGAAAGAACTGGGTATCATAGAAACAACTTTAGGATGATCCATGTACAGGATTCCTGATATTCTGAATGGGCAAAGTTTGGTCGATTTGGACTTCCTGGGTATAAAAAATACTTTGATTACTGTGCATTGAAATGATGTAATTTGACAAGTTGGTGGTTTCAACGCCTTTGAAAAATATTATTTTGACTCTTCCCCAAGTAGGGGTGAAAATTCCAAAAAATATTTGAGTTGCCACCACCTAGTTTGAAGAGTCATGAATATGAAGGATATTGGCTTCACACATCCTGACACATATTGATCACAGTTCATGGACACCTGCAGCCTGGACTTAGTCGGAAACACTGAAGCCCATCATGACATTAGTCTCGGCTAAATGACTGTAAGTGACAGCATGCACTCAGTTTTTTTTGAAAGACGCAACTGAACCTTGAAGAAACTATGGTGGCTTTAAACCCATGTTTTTCTTAAGCGCCTCCTTGATCTTTTTTTAGTACCCTCCGGTAAACTAACATGAAAATATCTTTTTTCAACCAGGAAGCAATTGTAGAATTTCGGTTTCTTCCATTGATCCAATTTCAATCCTGGACCACGGCCAACAGCACCAGGAAGATCCTCAGACGGGTCACGATTGCGGTGGTGGTGTCTTCTGAGAAGGAAAAAAGGGGGTAAGGGCTTTGTTAATCCGTACAAGGTGGGCCCCGGATCCGGATCCAGTTGTAAATGGTGTTCTAAACCCTAAAAATGGCCGAAAATAATTGAGAAATTGGGGGTGAAATTTCACCTCTGTAAGTGGAGTTTTGGCTGGTATCGGCCCACCTATCAATCGTCATATTGTCAGAGAATGATGAGCATTTTCGGGTGTCCAATCACCAAAACGAAACGCAAAGTATTTTGGTTCCATGTTCTCAGGCGATTGGACCCCTATGGAATCAGATGGGTTGAAGAAGAATCCCTTAGTACAACGTTTGTTGTATGTTCAAATGCCTGACAAAAACCAATGGATTTTAAGCTCCTAAAATCAAGGTGATGATGTATAGCAAACCCATCCAATGGTTTCTGAAGGTCTTTCATCCCACTGATCCGGAAAAAAAACACCACCACGCTCCATTAAACATATCCAACAATCGTGTCCCAACGCGATTTGTACCAGAATCCTCCCACCCCAAACGCCACAAAAAACCATCCGCCGCTTCCGACATCCCGACCAGCGTCATCACCTACCAAGCTCAATAACATCCGAAGTCGTTGCGATGGAGGTAGAATACTTGAGAGATTCTTGTCGCCTTTCGCTGGATGAGAACGGATGAGGATTGATGGGTGGGTGGGCAACAATGGTCTCAAGGCCTAGCATCAAAGGGATGCTTCTGTCGTTGTCATTGTCAATGTCGTTGTGGTTGTTGTGGTTGTTGTGGTTGTTGTGGTTGTTGTTGTTGCTGTTGCTGTTGTTGTTACTTCTGTTGTTGTTGTTGTTGTTGTTGTTGCTTCTGTTGTTGTCGTTGCTGTTTTTTCTACAAGGAAATTCTGTGAAGTGCCACCCCCATTGATAAGCCATTTCCATGGCCATTTGGAAGGGGGGCCCACAACCCCAGGAAGTGGTAGCTTATCAACCACTGTTATGAATTGGTGATCCTAAGTCCCCTTAAAAATCGGGTTAGTCCTAGTTATAAATGGCTTGGTTTACCTCCAAACCGCCAAACCTGCGGTAGTCCCATCCTCTTTTTGTCACCCTGGGACCCTCCACCCTCCAGGCTCGAGCCTGGATCATGATGTGATACCAAGGCATAATGTTGAAAGACACGTTCCGGAATCTGAGGACAAAAACCTCACGGGAAAACGGGAAAATTTTGCACAGCTAACAAGGTTGGGCCCCGTTATAAATGGCTGTTTTTTTTGGGGCCCCGAAATAAATGGCTACAAATAAGTGGGTAAGTTGGGGTTATTTGACCCCGTTTTTAGTGGAGTGATTTAACCCTATACTTAGAACTGGTAGGGGCCCACCTTGTAAGTCAATGATGCGGCGAGGGTTTCTGTGTTGTGGTTGCAACTGAGAAACTTTTGGGACAAACCTTGTATGTAAATATACCTGTCCCATGCATCCTATCTTAAGGCAATTTATTAATAAATCCTTAACCTGAATGTTTCGGCCATTTTGGGGTCCGGATTCCCGACGACTAAGTTTGGTTGCTAAAAAAAACTGACCAGGAACCCTATGGGGTGCCCGAGCAACGCATATGAAGATCTTGCCAAACATCGGACTCGAACGTCTTTGGTCTCGGTGCAAAATCCTGAGATCGGTCACGACTCAATGATTCGATGATTCGATGATCCAGGATCCAACCGGGGAATTCCCCGAACGGAAAACACCCTAGTTACCCATATAGTATAAAGCCATTGATAGGGGTTATAACTTCAATCATTCTGTGAGTAACTTGAAAGAAACAAAAAGAAAATAACGCAACATGTTCCTGGCAATTCTTTGTGATCCCTTTTGGGATGGTTGACCTCCAACTAGGGGATGACAAGGTGACGGTTTGAATCACCTGGTTCATTGATATTCATTATATATATATATACCCTGGAAGTCAAAGTCGACTATCTATTGAATGGATTTTCCGAAAAAAACATTACTTTAGTAGGTGATTTATGATCAACAATTCCAGGGGACTGTTTTTTTAATGGTTGGCTTAACTTCCAGGGTATACCTTTTCCGTTGGAAGCTCTTTGCCATGGTGGGAACGAGTTTCACCCTTGAGTAAAGCTTTATCATCATCCAGCAGGAACCATTTTTGAAATGGTGGCAACGTCTTCTAGGGTACTTCACCTAATGATAACAACTTAAACATGCTAACCACGATCGGTTCATTAAAAGGTGGCTTATTACATAATTCTTGACTTAAAAAGTGCATATGGCGAGTGTGGGTTTGTGGGTTTTAAACGCCAACCCAATTTTGAACAAAAGAATTGAACAAAAAACATGTTTGTGAAAATTGGAAGTTTCCCAGCTGAATGATACAATACATACGTCCTGGAAGTCCGGCAGCCAACGATTCAAAACAAAAATAGATTTTGATGTTTCTCCAAGGTCGACTAGTTTTTTTTTCAAGGTTTTTGTTGGAATCTTTTCATCATCCAACCATTGGGGGTTTTCTATTATTTTGACTGCTTGACATCCAGGGTACACAGCTTGCTTTGTGTTTTTTTAAAGGTTGGTTCATGGAGCCATACTTTTTCTCCAACAACAGCCCTTCTTCACCTGCACCCTATGAAGCAGGGGTTGTGATGAGGTGCCCCTGGAATTTTTGATCCTTTCTCAACCAAACACACAAAAGGTAACAGCTCCAGGGTTTTTGATGATGTTTTTTTAATGACCCTAAGAATCCTTTTCGGGGTGTCATGAACGGAGGGTCGAACGCTGTTTCGATGGGAGGGGTCAAGACTATTAGGGTAGATGTCAAAACGGAAAAAAATAATAAACCATAAAAGCACATCCGAAAACTAGAACGGCCAAACCTTTAACGAAAAAAAACAATCCGTTCAACCATCTATATGGGAATATTTGGCATGTAGAAAGTACAAACCCTCTTAGATCTTTTAGATTCCCCAAACATTTAACAAATAGATACCAAAAATGATGGGGTGGGCATAGAAAAAACCCTTTGATTTGTACTTTGGAGGATCATCCCAGGATCGTAAGTAGCCAGGATCACCCCCACTTGTAAGCCATGGAAAGGCCATTTGGAAGGGGTCACACAGCCCGATCCTTGGGGAATGAAAACTAACCATGGGCCAATTAACCACTTACAAGTCCTCCAAGTAGGGTTTTACTAACTATCTACGCTATCAACAATGGTTACTCTCCTCCAGTGGCAAAAAAAAATCCAGTCAAGTTTATGTCTAGGGTCAGTAAGTGATTAATGGCCCCAGGATGGGGGATAGGCATTAAAGAAACCCTCAGATTCCCAACATATTCTGGGCAATTTATCCTTAACCTGATTGTTTCGGCCATTTTGGGGGGGCAAATTCCCTTACAAAATCCACCACCATTTAGGGTGACCAACCAACCGGGACTAGGTCGCTATTTTCCTCGCATTTTCGGCCCAGGTTCAGCTTCCGAAGAATTCATGGACGCCATGGAAACCAAGGAAGGCGTGATTGGATCCGTTGGGTTCGGAGTCGAAGCAATCTCTGAACCCAAGGCCAGTAACATGCCCAAGTCGGATGCATAACCATGGGCTTCCTCCTTAGTTGATATATGATGATATATTGAACAATTTAAGTTGATTGGGAAACATATATGGTGGATGGTTGATGCGAACTCGGTGGGCCCCAAGCGGACCGTTATAAATGGAGTTATAACCGCTATAAATGGACTTGTAGGTAAATGAGGTTCTCACCCTACTTACAGGGGGTACAACTACACTTATAACTGGTAGGGGCCCCACCTTGCAGTTCTTGGTGATATCTTTTTTTGGATGGGAAACAAATTGGTGGTTGGGTTGGGCTTGCAAAATCCGTGATCAACATCGGGGAGAAACATAAAGATGCACGCCAAACATGTGATGGCGAATGGTAGATTTGTCGACTCTCCAAAAGGCGAATGATGGAAATCTGCGGATGATGTGTCACAACATGCCAAAAACCATAAAAGTCAAGACAACCATTAAAAAACCAACTAGTCTATTACCTCCTAATTCTTGATGAATAAGTATAAACAACGGGTATTACCTTACATCAATGAATCATATGAATGGTATTATATCAAGGGCTGGTGGTTATCAAACGAACCCCTTAATAAGGCCTTACTTCCTGGCGGGGGGGTTGGCATATTGACGTTCACTTCTCCTCCACAAAGTGGGTCCTGTCACCAGTTTATGCGTAGTAGGGCCCGTGACTCCACATATTTTTGGGGTGAAAAGAAACAGTGAAACCCATCTTCATTTTATGCCATATGGGTTTTACATGTCACTGCATTTATAACGATCGTACAATCTTGCCCGCTTTGAAGAAAATCAATTTTCGGTTCCAGCTATTGGTTTTTGGCGAGGTGTAGTGTAGAATTGGATCCCTGCCATATTTTAATAGATTTTTTCAAATGATACCTGTCAACAAAATACATCCACTACTTTTAACTAGTATATACAGGGCCCACCTTGCAGACCTTTGCCATAATTTGTTTCTTCTTCATCAGGGGCCAAGTCACAGAATCAAGTTGAAGATCCATGGGATAAAAACTCAAATTCCTTGGTGCAGGGAAAGTTGTTGGTTTCAACTTTCGCACTCAACAAAGCTGCAGTTTTTTTTTTTGCGGGAAGGTGAGCAAACCTTAAGGGACCCAAAAATAGATGGCACAGTTGCCGATACCAAAAAGGTAGGTGATCGTAAAGGGTCCAAAAATAAACCAATACGTAATAGGGACTGTGCCATCTATTTTTCAACTACTGTAGTTTGTTTGGGGGAAATGTTTGGATTTGTTTTTTGGAAGAATCGAGATTTCAGTGAAGATTTTTTGACCAAAAACATGCCGGAGATTAACTATGCAAAAGGTAGGGCTTGTATGTATTTTGAAGTTTGCAAACATGAATAGTACTTGGATTCTATCAAAGATCTTGGCGAGACCCCCAAAAAGATCATAGACTATATATGGATACTCCCTGAAATGTTGATAAAGTGTACGTAGACTATTTGTACCCAATGGCTGAAACCATATTTTCGACACAATGGTCACTCCAATTATTTGAAAAAATGGATTATAGTGCCATACTATCCCATAGGGTCCATGTATGGTATATTTACCTACATTTACCATAAAACCAACCAAATGTGGCTAGATATACCATACATGGATCCTATGGGTATTAATGTTTGATTGAATAGTGAGTTTTTTACACCCAATGGCTTTGCGTAGTATCACTATTTTCCAAGAAAACCCCAATTGTCCAGGCTCGTCATTTAGTAGGGAAGAACATGGCGGAATCCTTCATGCTGAAATTTCACGAACACTTTTGGTGTGTATGTACTTACATTAGAACATCCTAGAACTCTGGAGGAATTCCTATCATCATCATCATCATCATCATCAGAATGAGAACCACCAGCACGAGTTGTTGCACCTGCAACAGCACTGGTGAAAAATTCTCTCCTGGAAATATGTTTCTGGGGGCATCTCACATCATGCAACCACTCCATTTCAATCATTTCTTCCAAGGATAGACTGGGGTCAAGAGGGACAGGACCACTTCCGAAAGAGCCACCTGCTTGCTTCATTTTGTTTTGGTAAGGGCTTATTATCATCTTTCTGTAACCACCGTTTTTTAAATGCTGGTAACGACTTCCGCAGATTATATTAAATTAAATATACACCCTGCAAGTCAACAACCATTAAAATAATAGTCCATTGGAATTGTTGATTATACATCAGTACCAAAAACACGTTTTTTTTTTCCAAAAATCTATTTCATGGTCGACTTGGTATATCCCTTACCATCCATGTATGGTATATTTACCTACATTCACATGTACCATAACAAATCAACCAAATGTAGATACATATACCATACATGGATGCTACGGGATATTACATCTTTTTTTGAAAAAAAACACCACGTAAAAACATACACACCGAGCATCGCTTGTGCCGTTGCTTCAGGTAAACGCACCAAGCAAAAGATGAATTCTCCAGCTGCTGAGGCACCCAAGCGATAACTCAAACCTGGTGAAAACACCATTTGGGTGTTTCCAAAAATTAGGGGTACCCCAAAATGGATGGTTTATAATGGAAATCCCTATTAAAATGGATGATTTGGGGGTACCACTATTTTCGGAAACATCCATTTCAACGGTCACGAAAATCTGAGGCTTCTGTCCTCAACGGTCAACGGGAAGAATCCCTGGATTTTTAAGAAACCCACAAAAGCTGAAATGTATGGAA
Source organism: Breviolum minutum Mf 1.05b.01 (assembly GCA_000507305.1). Taxonomy (NCBI): domain Eukaryota; class Dinophyceae; order Suessiales; family Symbiodiniaceae; genus Breviolum; species Breviolum minutum. Next base: position 31,537 of record DF240531.1, read on the forward strand.
CATGTGAGCCCTACATGAATACCATAAAATTTAGACCAAATGTAGGTAAATATACTATACATTAAGCATCTGGGGTACATATTCACAATAATCCATTGAAGATTCACAATAAGATAATATTTGATTACAATAATCCATTACAATTCAGCCAATTGGGAATATTCACAATTGTATTCATTGAAAGGCAATAATTCTGTGAATGGATGATCATATTTGACTAAGCGGAATTTCCTTAAAATAAGCCGGGCTCTTTTTTTTGCTTCCTTCTTCAACTTCAACATTTCTTTCGGGTGATGTCCGTCACCCTGGAAGTCAAGCTGATCGTTGAAAGAAAATTCTACCCTGGAATTGTTGATGAAATAAACTCCACTTGCCCTCTAGTGAACGAACATGGCAATGGAAAATCACCATTTTTAATAGGAGGTTACATCTTCAATCCGGGCCCATTTTCCAGCCAGCTATGTTAGTTTACCAGAGTGTACATCAAAACAATGCCGTCCTGAAACGGTTCCAAAAAAAACACTTCAACAAAGCCTTCGACGTTTGAAAGGGACTTCCAGGAGATGGATTCCCTTGGGTCATTTTTCAATTCCTCATATTGGGGGAATTGTCATCTTACCTCTGATGATGGGAATTCGTGTAATGGATGCGTATATATATAATGTGTATATATATATATATATTATATACATGTAAAGATAATGTCTGCCCAAAATGAAATATTTTACCAACCTAGATTTCCATGAAATAAGGTGATTTCCCTTCCTCAGCTACTTTTTGAGGGTCCAGGTCGGTTCGTGAGGTCGCTATAATTTGACCAGATATGTACACCCCTACGGAATTGGGTTAATCCATTTATCCCTATGGAATTGGACTCCTTAAGAGAACATTACTAGAATGGTCTTGAATCGAAAAGACCTCATTCTTTAAAGTAGGGATCTATTTCATCAACAATTCCAGGGGCCTTTTAAAAAATCAAAAGACTATAGTATACTGTATTGAAATAAGAGACGCCCCAATTTTGGATGATCAAAAAAAATCCCTACTTAAAAAAAAATCGATGGTACAACCCATCTTTTCAATGGTCTCTGACGACTGCGTCAGTATACCTTACTCAGCCAAAGGCTCCTGAAGTAAAAACTTATCATTACTTTATGTTTTCCTACTAAATACCCTGGAAGTCCAAAGACCATTAAATAACTGGTATTTCCGAAAAGACCGTTGTTTTAGTAGGGATGTACAAGCAACAATTCCAGGAACTATTATTCTAATGGTCCTGGACTTACAGGGAATATGTAAATACCCAAAAGTTTACGTCACCGTGATCGCCTGGCTGTGTGAGAATCCAAGTTTTAAGAAAAATTCCAGGTTTCCAGGTCACCCGCCGTCCGCCACCTGCATCTCGTAGGCGTCGGAGTAACTCAGGCGGTCCTAATGCATCTTCTGTGGGTTGAAGTTCATCAAACGTCCAGGCGCTGATGTCCTGCAGAAAAAAAACATCGAAATGTTTTTAGGGTCAACTTCTCGTTTTGGATGGATATGAAAAACGTCTGAAGATGATGGCCATTTTGACCGATTTTTTGGTTTATTGTTATGGATGTACCAACTTTTTGGATATGGTTTATAATGATAAACACAGTGAAAAATGGTCAAAACAAACGGTGAAACTCATAAACCATGAGATCGGAGGGTCAACGTCTCGTTTTGGATGGATATGAAAAACATCCTGAAGATGATGGTTTTAATGGGAAGGGTCCACACCCAAGGGAGAGGCTGAGTGATATTTGTTTCACATTTTGTGTCAAGAAAAATTCACGAAAGTTTCGCGTTGGTCTTTTCGGCTGTTTGTTTGTAAAATCTGATTTTTCTCGGCTTAAAGTGGTTGGAAAAATATTATGTTCCTGCAATATGGTGGCTTAATGGTGATTTACTATGGTAAAAATCTAAGTGAATCGTTTTTTAGTGTATCCCGGAAAGATGTTCGCAAAAAAAACGCATCCGAACACAACCACGCCGGACTTACCGGCCCCCGCAATGCCTCTGTTGCACGGATCTTCAATTGTTGTACCTGGAATGGAACATGGTAGGCATAGGGGATGACATCCGACCCATAGCTACATGGGGAACTATTTCATAAGTTTATTCAATAGACGGTGCACTCCCTAAAACTAAGAGCTAAAGAGTGCAAAGGGAGAAAAGATCCGGCTTCCTTTCAGGGCCTCTGGGCTAGGGCCAAACTCACTGTAAATTTTCAAACAAAAGAGGGTAGTGGGCTAGTATTCTGGCCAAATTCGCATGTTTTACTAACCTTCCCTCTGATACGTCCGTGACGCCAAGATTCTCGGGCAACAGGTGTGTCCCGGAGAACTTGTTACATGTTTTACCAACCCTGATTTTCCCTGCAATAATGGGATTTCCTTTCCTTAGCTACCTTTTGGGGGAAATCGGTCGTGTGAGGTCGCTATAATTTATCCATAATTTGACCAGAAGTATTGCCGCTTTGGAGTGGAATCTGTTAATCTGAACCATATTTTGTTGCATCCAAAGTTTAAGTTGAACCATAAAAAAACGCGTTTCAATCCACGATTCATGTAGGGTAAATATACCATTTCCAATGGATGGTATGGCAAGTGGGTTGTACAACCCATCAGAAACATATTAGTCAAAATGGGCGTGGGATTCTGAAATCAAAGGTTTGATCAATTCGACAACATCCATTTTCAGATTATTTGTTGAACTGAATCACGCCTTACACAAATCCAAGGAAGTCCGAACTGTTGACACAATCCTCATGAAAGCTTAAATTAAGGGATTGTTAACCTCCGGATTGTTAGGGCCTTATGTCAAGGGGTGGCAGTAGGCGCGTGCCCACTAGATTTCAAAATAATAAAAGATGAACTGCTAGGATGTCCCATGAATTTTGCCAAATGGTTAGTAAGTGGGTTATAACCTACTTATCAATGGGATACATTAGGGTTATAACCCACACTAACCTTGTACTAACTTCCTGGGACATCCAAGTGGGAAGATAACCCCTGAATATCAAAAAACAACAACCTTTCATCCTTCAAAAACACGATGTTGAACCCAGTTGTGCCCAACACATGCGTTTCTAACTGACTAACAAACTAATAAACTAACAAACTGACTCAACTAATTAGCGAACCAACTAACCAACTGAGTCACTTCCTAGGTAGCTAAGTAACTGACATACTTCCTAACAAGCAAAACACAACAAAACAAAATAAACAAATTAACATAACTAACTAACCAACTAAACCTATCTAACCAACCAACTATTTACTGAAACCCATGCCACAACAACTACACCCGTTTTTTTTTGAATCTTCAAAAAAAACATCCCATTTTATCATCCTTCACAGGGGGGGTGCATTGCTGGTAGGATCTCGAGCTTCAAAGACTAAGACCAAGGCGATACCCCAATCCTGGAGTGATGGCAAAATGGAGGTCGACAGTTGACATATTGGAAGAAAAGGGCCCCATACCAGTTGTAAATAGGAGTTACTCCCCCGAAAACTAACATGGAACCTGAAAATAAAGGTTTGAAAGATCATTTTCCTTTCCAAATGGGTGATTTGTAGGTTCCATGTTAATCTTCCCGGGTGTAAAGGACTTATTATAATCCTATTTATAACCGGTACGGGCCCACCCTGTAAAGAATCCTTACTCTAATTTTATTTTACAAAAGTTTCAGGTACCAAACATGGAGGTACAAAAGAACCTGAAATAAGGCTATTTTGGGGGGATGGTTTTCCCTTACATAAGCCGTGTACATACAGCTTACATAGGTGAGTACCTCCATTTTAGGTACCTGAAATGTTTGGGGATTGTTGTTGCAGAGAGAGGATGTTTGGTAAACCAACCTGGACTTCTCCAAAAAATGAAAAATCACCAGTAAGTTCCCAAAATTTATGAATTCCAAATGGTTATCTTTTCTTAGTAACTTATTATTATCTTATTGTTGTGGAAAGTAATCTATTATCTTAGGAACTTATTGAGGAAGTAATGTGTAACACTTATTATTTAGGAACTTATTTTCGTAACTTATCATTTTAGAACCTTATCATTATTTAGGAACCCAAAAAAAAGAGGTGAGTTTTTCTTATTGTGAAAAAACATTAAACGAACTTTTCCCCCAAAAAATCCCAAAGGCCCAGCCACCTCATCACTCTGCGGACCTTCCACCTTTATTCGGTGAAACGTTGGGTCCGGGGGCCCGGTTGGAGAGGCCAAATGGTGGCACCTTGGTTAAACCAACCTCCCTAAGGATTATTGGACCCGCAAAGGCCTGGCTATCAAATTGAAAATCATTTCCCCAATTTGCTAGAAAATGCGACTTTGAAAAAACTAGTTGGTGGTTGAACCAACCCCTTTGAAAAATATAAGTCAAAGTCAAATTGAATCATTTTCCCAGGTAGGGATGAACATTAAAAAATATCGTGAAACCACTAGGTGGATTTACAAGTCCTGAGATGATCCTCCGAGTGGGTTGTTGTATAAAGGGGATTGACGTACTGTCCAGTTATAAGGTTCAATGACTAAGATTTGCTGGTTGATGGTTGAACCAACCCCCTTTGAAAAATATGATCGTCAAAATTGCTTCATTTCCCCAAGTAGGGGTGAACATAAAAAATAATAGTTGAAACCACCACCTAGATTTTAAAAAATGTTGTGTGTAGTCCTGTCAACAAGCCTTCCTTTGAACATTGAAATCACACGGAATGGAAACATATGGCCCCAAGAATACCCCGGAAGCCAAGCCAACTATTATATAAACTCGTAGAACACCTCAATTTTTGGACGATGAAAAGATTTACCAACGTAAAAAAACTAGTCGACTTGGTGAAAACATCCATCTTTTCAAATGGTCGACTGGTTGTCTTGGACTTTCAGGAATAAAACCAACCACTTGTGTAAGGAAAGGGAAGGTACCTGGTGGCTCATGGTAACTAGTAACTAATGACAAGTTGGGTTATAACTATAATGAACCCCTGTAAGTTGGTTGAAATTCCTCCCTTTAATAGGATTATAACCAAACTTACTAACAAGTTACCAACTAAAAATAAGCCACCAAGGAGATTTAGGTGTGAAATCAATCACTGATCCCAACAAATTGACCCTCCCTGAAACTAACATATCGCCTAAAAATAGATCATTCCAAAGGACGTTTCATTTTTCAACCTTTGATTTTCAGAACAACAACTCACTGGCTTCGTTTCAAGGAGGGCATTGGCATTCGTGCATGATTTCTATTTGGGTGGTTGAACACATCACCTCCAAACAAAAAAAGGGGGAGGGTTCACATAAAAAACACTTGACATCATTTTTCTTAACCCATAGGATCCATGTAGGGCATATTTTCTTACATTACATGGATCATATGGGTAAGATATGTTCCCCTCGTTACATCACACCTCCAAATCCTTGGAATGCTTCCGCTTCTCTGTCGTGGTCGGCACCTGCCGCATGGGAAGGGATGAGGGAAACAACCGAAAAGGATAGTGGCCTGGGATGTCTGAATCATGGGAAAAATGTAACCCCACCTACAGTAGGGCACTTGTTTGTTGATATCCTTGTGTGAACTATTGGCTAAATCCCCAAACATGGGTTTGGAGGTACATGTTGGCAGGTTTTACGACCCAATTTCTATGAGTGACGCTGCCATTTGGTGGGATAAAGCTATTCACTTTTGATCAAGTCAATGGCCATCATGAATTATAACTTGTGGTGATCATCAACACATCGCATCATCAACAAATTCACTGAAATTGATGGAAGAAACCCCTTTCAACTGAGCCTTTTTCGGAAAAGTCATCTAGTAAACCATGAGTTATAGGGTCCCTACATGGCATTCCTGAAAGACATATAAGGCTTTTAAGTTCTTGAAAGGCTGCAAAGTTACAACTCTAAGACTCTAAGGGAACGAACTGACCCTCCCTGTTCCCTGTGAAAACTGGCATCTCTCTAAAGATCCAACGCATCATCCTACGGAATATGCGATAGATGTCACCTCCGTAAAACAAACCCAGAAGAAGGGGAGACATATAGCAAAAACCTGTCCCAAGCTCAGCACCAGAATCAACAAAAACCCTGACTAGTTCATCATCGGATCCGACTCATGATTCATGATTGCTTATTAACTTATGACATCCCGAAAATATAACTAAGCAAAATATCATCCCCTACACCCCTGAAGATTAACATGGAACATAATCATGGAGGGTTGGTTCAGATCATTTTCCTTTCCAAATGGGTGATTTGTAGGTTCCAGCCGTTAATCTTCCAGGGTGTATCCCGGATTAGTCTTCCAACATTGAGCTTCGCTGTTTTTTCCAGGCTCAGGAGGCCATCCCCACCGGAATATCCCCCACCTGACGACGGGAACGATACAGCAGCCGCTGAGGAAGACGTAGAGCTAAGAGGCTCAAGACCACCAAACCCACAAAGAAACCACCTTTTTGGCTGAAATGAAGTGAGCAATGAAAAAAAGGGCCCCTGGTTGGTTGTTTGTTATGTAGGGGATGACATGTCCTACCCAAGTTATATTCCGGGATTAATTCATAAACCCATGAAATAAGGATCCCGTCATTAACCAACCAGGATTCAATGGAAAGTAGTAAGGGTTTTTTTCGTGGCTCAAGTGATTTCTGGGCAGCCGGGATTTTGAGGATGATGTTTTTCTTCAGCTCGTTTTGTTCAGTAGGAATCGGAGTCATATCATCTTAGATGTTGACAAAAAATGCTTTTAGTTGGTGGTTGAACCAACCCATCTGAAAAATATGATCGTTAATTTGGATCATTTCCCCAAATATGGGATGAACATTCCAATAATTGTTTCAAACCACCACCTAGATGAAGTTTATGGCTGTGGTCAACCTACCCCCATTGAGAAATCCCTTTAAGGCCGCAAAATTAAACCCAGCTATTTCTGGGGGTAGGTGAACTAGCCATGAGAAGTAATGAAGTCCCTAGGAGTCCAGCGGTAGACTCCCAGTGACTTATTGTTTGTTGGTGATTTCCGATGAAGCGCCGTGAAACGTCAACCTTGGGTCCATGGTTCTTGAAAACCTAAGGTTTGGGGGATGGAAGAACTAGCAAAATCTTGGAAACCACCGAAACCAGGTGGGCCCCTACTAGTTATAAAAATAGGGTCAAATAACCCCTATAAATGGCCTTGTGAATAAATGGGTAACTGAGGTTGCAAGCCCTATAAGTGAAGTTATAGTTTCATTTATGACTGGTAGGGCCAGGGGCCCCACCTGGTAGAATCATGACTTTTCACCCATGGAGATAAGGTCCCAACAAAAAGGCGCCTCCTTAAGGGAGATATTATTGTTAATAGACCCTTTATAAGGCCCATGATGGGATCAAAAGCTGGTGGCCAAAAAGTGCTCCAAATCGCTTTCAGATCCCCCAGCTCCTTACAGTAGCTCACTCCCTTCCGGAATTGCACGAGTTAGTGGGGAAGATATTCCCCGAAAAATGACCTTTAATAAACATGGCAATATGTTTTTCTTTTACAACTAACCCACTCATATATCCACATACTCACGACAACTGAAATCACCAATCCAACTCACAAAAAACGACCTACCCTCAGGATATGTCCAAAACCCAAGGCGCGTGGTGCAAAGATAAAGAATGTCAATGCTGCTCCTGCATCAAACGGGAAATGGCTACATTCCCGTTTTTCTCCAAAACGACAGGCCTGGAAATTTGTGCCAACAAAATCAACCTGGGACGAAAAACGTATATTTCCCCACATGAATAGTTGATTTTTGATGGTTTTCATGTAGGTAAATCTACCAATATTCTACCAATATACATGGATTAATCAATATGGGCTCTATAGTGGCACTAGTGGTTGTACAAACAAACCTCATCAAAAATCAACCCAAGCTCCCAGTAAAACCCACTCCTAATAGCAGTAACCAACGTTGATGGTCAGCACTTGTTTTCGCCATCACGGGGCCATCATCGCATCACATGGCGCTTGCAGTGGCTGCTGGGTTGGTGCCGGCAAGATCTGATTTTCTGTTTTTGTTTCTCTCCTGTGGGTTTTTGGTGGGTCCCTTTGTGGACCATAAAATAAATGGTCTGAGTCTGAATTGTTAAAAAGCCTATTTTTTGGGTGGTGATGTATTTCATCAACAATTCCAGGACGGACGATTTTTTTGGGGCTGACTCCTAGGGAAGTACAAATTCAAGAACTTCAGAAAACTTAGATTTGCTTATTCGATGGTTGGAAATAGTTCCAACAATAATCTCCCAAATTGTCATTCTCCAAAATGGTGGAAAATGATGACTTACCATGATAGAATCCGAAATTTAAAAAATACTAGCTTTGATGGTTTTTGATGTTACCATGCTACAATCCGAGGTTTGGACACAGAGAAGTTGACCTTTTATTCCCAAAGAAGTCGACGTCAAGATGATTTTGGGTTATATGTCCATACCCACAGGATCCATGGAAATGGTACATTATATTTACCTACATGAATGGTTGGTTCCTATGGAAAAAGTAGGTACATATACCAGTCCCATGGATCTTATGGAATATTAGACCCAAATTTGGTTTATGTCAATAATATGATCATTAAAAGTAATGTCAACACCGGATTAATAAACCCCTATAGCCTATAGTGATTATTAAGGGGAGTATCCCCAAAAGTGATAAATCCCCTTTAAAATGGGACCTCCCCAATTAAATAACCATGGGGTTTATTAATCCGGGGTTGACATTAGTGGGGAAATGTCCAACATTGTACCAGTTTACTTGGACTCCAAACCCATGAAATGAACACTCGCTGAGAGGTTTCAGCAAAAAGCCATGCGTTGCGAATCTTGCAGAAACTGTCGAGCGAAAAAGACACAAAACGACGGCAAAAAAAAACGAAACAAACCTCAAGTGAAAGAATGGGCCTTGTAAATTCGGAGTTATGTGTGCCAGGGTCAATCAACTCCTTATATTGGGGATGGTCATCCCACCTTTAAAAGGGAATCCTTCAAATAGGTATATCAACCCCTACTGAATTGGGTTGATGACCATCCCCTACCAGAATGAAACAACGGGAGTTGATCGACCCCAGCACATGTAAAATCCCTATAGCTGGCCTTGTATACGTGGTTGTTTCCGAAAGTTATGGGTACCCCCAAATCCATTCTAATAGGTTTTCCACTATAAACCATCCATTTTGGGGTACCACTATTTTTGGAAACACCCATGTAGTAACTGTTTCTTTTTTTCACCCCCGAAAGAAGTGGAGTTATGATTTCTATCACTTTGTTTTTCCCAGATGCTCCCCGTACGCAATATTTACCTACATTTGTGATGAATTTATGGTAGATGTAAGTAAATATTCCATATATTCCATAGATGGAGCATTCTATCACTTTGTTTTTCCCAGATGCTCCCCGTACGCAATATTTACCTACATTTGTGATGAATTTATGGGAGATGTAGGTAAATATTCCATAGATGGAGCATATGTTTTTTTTTGAAAACCTGTTTGATTTTATCACGAAATCGCGAAATCGGGGTCAATCCAGCCCAAAACGCTTCCTGTAATTTTTGACGACTTCATCATGTGAAACAAACTACTTCTCTTTCAGCTTCCAGAAGGGATTCTTCTTTCTGCCATAATCGTGGTTCGGTGGAAAACGGGGTAGTATTTAAAAGGAAAGTATATCTATTGGAAAGACATTCCATTTCTTTCACTGAACCCCATGATGGGAGGAAGAGCAAATCATTTGAATTCCCTTGGAACACCATTCTTATTCATGGCAAAATTGCTTCAATTGGATGATGAACCCAACCTTTAACGAATGGGAAATGCCATTTCCAATCCATCTTATGAACAATGCCAAACGGCTTTGGAGTTCCAGTCAGTTCATCAAGATAAAACCCATCCCCTGTAAGTCAAAGACCATGAAAATAATAGTCCCTTGGAATTGTTGATTACAAATCCCTACTAAAATAATGGTCTTTTCGGAAACCCATTCAGTAAATAGTCTTTTGACTTCCAGGGAATCCTTTCAAGCTCGAGGTTTTTCCCCCGGAAAAATGGAGGTGTGAAGGTCTCTGAAACATGTCGGATTTACCAGGATTTTGCATCCATTTTTGAACCCCTGCTCAGTAAATCACCGAAATTTTCTGCCCCATAGTCTCCCCTATAAGATCCATGGGACGAAAAGGTATATTTCCCGACATTTAGTTGACTTGTATGGTAAATGTAAGTGAATATACCATACATGGATCATATGGGTCCTGGCACAAGTTTTTCAACACGAAAAACTTGTCCTTTGTTGAAATTCACAATGAAGCATCGCTGTCAAAAACCATTCGAAGTAGTCCTTAGGCTATTGAATTCATTATTCAAGTCCCTTATGCCATACTCTTTGTGCGTTATCTAACAATCCTTTCTTCCCACATTCTGCATTGTTGATCTTAAGCATCCATCGTTTTTTCCCTTAGATGTTTCCCACCACATCCATTTTCAACCACCTTACCAACCACCCCCCCCCCTTCCCCTGAAAAATGGATGTTGAACTGCTAAAGTTATCACATCTTCCAAGGTGCTAAGTGAGGAACTAACATTTCGCCCAACCAACTGACAGCGCAAATCACTTTGCCTCACGGTTAGATCCGTTCATCAGGGATCGGTTGAGGTGTCGTTGTCCGCTGAACGAAGGGGGAAAACGGAACATGCCCCGGGAAAAACACAATATGCCAAGACATGAGACATGAAAGAAGGAGATAGAACATCACAACCTTTCATGTAATCTAAATATTCTAAGGATCCGATTTCCCCCTCCAAGGCCTGACGTCATGATGATGATGATGACGATGATGATGATGATGATGATAATGATGATACTGATGATAATGATGATACTGATGATAATGATAGTGATGATCATAATGATTATATTGATTATGATAAGGATGATGATGATAATGATGATGACTCGTCCTTGACAGGGATGAACATGATGATGAAAGGTTTGGGGGAGGAAAGCATGTGAATGCTGTTACAATATTCCGGGGAGGGTGTAAATATCTTTTGGGGTGACCTCGGCTGAGCTGAGTGAACAAAATCCACCTGATCGGGGGCCACCTGCGTCCCCCGTTCAGGAAATAGACGTGTTTAATAGGCCATCCTTATTGAAGGGAAACCAAATTACTTGTCACAAGCCCTGATCATAATGTCATAAGGCCTTCCTATTTCTGGGTGTTTCGGGTACCTTTTTTTGGGAAGGGAGTCCTGGTTGACTAGCCATTAGCAAAGCCAAGAAACCAAAGTCTCGTTTCGGGTCCGGCAAATCCAAGATGCGTATCACCTCCAACAAACTGCCAGCGTTTAGGTGGGGAGGGTTCGGAGGTTGTGGTTGTTGTTGTTGTTGTTGTTGTTGTTGTTGTTGTTGTTGTTGTTGTTGTTGTTGTTGTTGTTGTTTCTGAGGAGAAAAAAAGGTGGAAAGAATCCAAATAATATTTACCCACGAATTTACCATAAACAATCAACCATGACATGTTGCTAAAATAATGCAAAATATAGCACAACTATACTTCATAATCCTGGTGGATTACTTTTCCTTGAACTTTGCCTTAAGAAATCCAACAAGAAGAAACAATGCCTCAACACTTCGAAACCAATTCAACTCAAACACCGACTTCAACACTCAACACCGACGAAGACCTGTGGGATGATGGCAGCTTTCAAGATGGACTTCTCTTTGATCTCCGTCTTTAAGTCTTCATGAAGGAAATACAGCAAATCCTCTGGAGGCTCAGGTTTCGTATTCGAGTGACGAAGAAAACCCTGGTTTATACCCTGGTTGTTTGTGTAGTAAAAATAGGGGATGACGAACTTCCTATAGTTATTAGGATTATATGTGCCAGGGTCATCCCAGTCACAACAAATGGGGAATGGTCACCCACCTTCAACCGGGAATCCTTCTAATGGGTATATCAACCCTTACGGAATTGGGTTGATGACCAATCCACTATGATATGATAGTGGGAGTTGATGGACCCCAGAACATATCTGGGCAAATTACTATAATTCCTAAGCCGGAATTAAGGGCATTTTGATGGTATACCCCCTTATAAAACCACCATTTGGGGTGACCAACCGGCGGGAACAGGTCGCTATAATTTGCCGAAACATATTGGGATTGTTTCATCCCTAAGTATCCTGACAAAAGGCCTGGCGTCATTTTGAGGACCCTACCACACCTCTATGGAAAACAGGTTCATTCACCCTTCCATTGAAAAAAAAAATCCACTGATCCCTAGGGATAAGCTATTATGGCCCACAAAAGCACTCCCGCAAGGATTTTGTAGCAGTCCTCCGGTCTCCATACCACATCTTCATTCACCTGGTCTTCAGGTCCCGACCGTTTGACCGATGAAACATGTTCCGGAAAAAAGTTGGTAATAGAAATCTATGAATATCAGAATTGCTATACCCAAACACTCAATGTATGGTATATTTACCTACATTTGGATAATTGTTTAAACGTATATGTCGGGCTGGTGATAATGAATACTCACCAATGGAATTGATGGCAAATTGACATTTCACCATAATTGGAGAAAAAATGACCCTTAATTTGTGTGAATGGGTAATGACCCTAAGAATCAGCTGGGATCCTTAAAACCCCTTATAAGGGCCGGCTATTTCTTAACTTGTTGGTGGTTTTAACCCTTTTGAAAAATATGCTCGTCAAATTGGATAAGGGTGAAAATAACAATTCTTTCAAGTAACCACTAGATGATTTTACTTGTCACCAAAGTCACCAGGTAAGGTTTAAAAAAAATGAAACCACAACCTAGTCATGGTTGATTATAATCCCTATATACTTGGGTAGTTTTTCAAAAAATGTTTGAAGTTTCACCACCCAGTTTTGGTATACCGGAAAAATATTTGAAACCACCTAGTTAATCATAGTCACCACCATCCTGATTCTTGAATTTTGCCCAAAGGGCCACGATGCGGATTTCCACAAGTTCCAACAAACATAGTCTCCCAAATGGTGCTGAAAAATGGAGATTTACCATGAAATACCATTTGGGACGATTGGCCATTGCTTGGAAAGATGCCTGGAAAAAAGTTCCCACAATCTTATCCCACATGGTGGTGAAAAATGGTGATTGAATGATTGATCATGGTAGAATCCGTAAAAAAAAAAACCAAAAGAACACATCCATGCCACTAATCTACATGTACGATGCATATTTCCCTACATGACTTGTTGGGTTTTATGGCTTTCATCTGCAGGTATGTATACCATACGTAAATCATACCTCGTACCCTGAACAACCATTGTTTCAATTGGATGATTCCAACTGTTTACATGGGGAAATGGTTGGAAATCACCATTTCCATCCATTCAAAAATAGTTGAAAATGGGGTTCCACGTTTTTCGGTTTTCAAAATCACCAGCACCAAAAATCCATGTATAGGTATATTCACCTAATTTACACTTTACCATTAAAAAATCACAAAAAACAAAAACCATATCATGGATGGTTTTTAATCCCATGGAAACTCCATCCTCACCTCCATCGACTGACCGAACAGTCGTTCTATCAAAGCCCAACTTTGCTCCATGGGCATCGCTTCTAAAGCTCGAACGGCATTCGGCTGTTGCAACTCCGCGCCTGCGGCGGGTGGATGGGCAGATGGATAACGTGGTTGTTATGGCCCAAAGGTCTTCAGATTGTGAAATGTGTTTTTGGCATCACAAAAAAACACACATGGAAATCATATAGTGGTAGGTAAACAAAGATCCCTAGACATCCAAAATCACCCAACATACCATATGTGTTTGGAGGTGTCAACAAAAAGGACATTTAGGTAATCTGGGGTAGGCAGAAGCGAGACAACAACAGACTCACCAAAAAAGAGGGATTCCTACTCAGAAAATTGAACCTTTAGAAAACACACTGGTTGGTGGTTTCAACCCATCTGAAAAATATGCTCGTCTAAATGGGCATCTTCCCCAAATAGAGGTGAACATAACAAATCTTTGAAACCACCCAGAACATTGTTGGCATTCCATGAAATTATGTAGTTAAAGTTAGATCAATGACGGGATCCTGGATTCACAGCTTCAAAAAAAAACATGGGAACTGAAGGGTAGCCCCGGCCGACATCCCATTGCAATCTGAGTCACGAAAAAAAACCGGCCTTACTTTCCATAGAATACTGGATGTTTAATATGGATTCTAATAATGGTTTACTATAATCCCTACACAACTTGGTAGTATAACACCCTATATACCCTAAACAACCAGGGTTTTTGTATCATTGCTCATCTTGACAACAAGACGACACGCAAATTTTCCAGCCTTGTTCGGGCCACATTCGAGAAAGCGGTCCCTTTTGACACACTTCCTGGTGAGATCTTTTGAAATGGTGAAAAACCGAACCCAAAATTGAACATTCCAAAAAAATATGTCTTCATCCATTCGTGACTGCCTTTTTTAAATAGGAGGGAATCTTGATCATCCCAAAATTTTCTAAAATTTCAGTGGTTGAACCCGGGCCCCAAACGACTGCTGGAAGCATAGTTTCCTGGGGAAATCCAAGTCGACTTCATTGTAAAAATAGTTTTTGAAAAAACCACGTCGACTATTTCTTTTAAGTAGGGAATCTTTTCATCATCCAATGTTGGGGTTTCTACTATCTCAATAGTCTTTGGCTACTTTTTGTAGCTTCTCAATTTTGGGACCAATTTTCGTGAGTTTCGGGTTGTGGGTCCCCAACAAAACTGATCCGATTTTTCAAAAAAATGCAGTATGGAATCTTCCTAAGTTACACATCTCATAGCCAAATCGCATCCAGTCCAGGACTGGTATATGAAAAAAATGTAGGGTTTTAACAAATGGATGGGATTTATGGATTTAAATGGGTAAACTCCCGCGGTAAACTTACCCCCATTTTTTCGTTGAATCCAATCGCTATATTTCCATCCATGTATGGTATAAAGATCAACCAACTGTAGGTACATATACCATACATGGATGGAATCGGATACAATCAAGGGAACCACCCCAACCATAGTAAAGTGGATTTCTCAGCTGCACCCAGTTGAAAGCTCTGTTGAGGTAGATTTCTTTTTTCTGATCATAAACTACCTTAGCTAGTAGCTAGCTAGTAGTTCCTGCTATACAAATATATAGGCACATCAATATTTTTTGGGGGTGGAAACAGCTCATCCTTTTCATTTTAAACCACCACTTCTCCTTCTTTCCATTTGAGCAATGAAAAATCCCTTGTTGTTTAGGACATATAGGGGGATTATATCCTACACAGTTATGTTGGGATTTTTCATATACCATGAAATAAGGATCCCTATTAAACAACTAGGAATCATTGGACCCTCCAATGGAAGGGTGAACCTGCAGTTCCAAGGGGTGTGGTTAGGGTCCTCACAATCGCCAGGCCTTTGGGGGGTCAGGATACTTAGGGTTTTTTCGGACCATTTCCCCCAACATTTTGGGATGATCTAACTTTATATGACCTCCTAACAATCTTGACCCTATTGAAACACCAGACCCTCCGTTCACTTTCAGCCTCAAAACCGGTGGCAACTTGATATCCCCAAACCCGACATCCCAAGGATTCTGGGGTCAGAAAAAAACTTCCCACCCCAGCCCGAACTCAGAAACTGCCACCTGGAAAAGGTCTGCCATTGCGACATCAACTGAAACCCCCCAAACCAGCCTGCCCGTTGCTTTCCATGTTTATTTTTGGGGAGGGTTCCTCCAGTCCACTCTTTCTCCCATAATCATGGAAGTGGAAAACTACCTTAAATGAAAGGAAACGATCATATTGGAGAAAACCCACCCATTTTCCACTAACCATGATTATCCCAGACCCTCAATGTATGGTATATCTATACCTACATTTACCATAACTATCTGACTATCTGTTTTCCAAGCATTTTTTCCAAACTTTGCAACGATTCCAAGGCACCGTCTGGTTCCAAAAGTAGACCCGAGAGCGACCCTGAAACCGTGAGTTGGCCTGAAACCGAGCCGCGTTCCAAAAACACGGCTCCATATTTCCGTCCATTTAAGGCGTGGTTGGATAACTATAGTTAGTGGTTGAACCAACATATGATCGTCAAATTGGATCATTTCCCCAGGTATACGGTGACAATAAAAAAATATTTGAAACCACTAACCAGATAATGATTGGGATGTTCAATCACCTCCCAAACGCATATTCTTAAGGTTACCATTCTCAGGAGATGATTGGATTTGTAGGGTCGGGTACTAGGTACCAATTTTTTTGTAAGGTCTATAATGAATTAAAACAAATATCCAACTGGTGGATGATTCCAAGAGCGTATCCAAAAGTATCCATATGTGAATTTTCCATGATAGTGACGGTTTAATAGGGATCCTTATAATGCTTTAAGCCAGGGTCGATCAACTCCTTGTATTGGGGAAGGTCATCCCACCCTTGGTAAGGAATCCTTATAATGGACATGTAAACCCCTCTTATTGGATTATTCTTGGGTTCATGACAATCCCCCTACCACAGAGATCAAATTGGGAGTTGATTGACCCCTAAAATAGGCATCCATATAGTAGTTAATAGTTTATACTCCCCACAAAACTGGGTCGGATGTCATCCCCAATATACCCTAACATTCTTTCCGTTCTTTCCGGACGATCTCGATGCAACGGCAGAGCAGATGCTTTGATGCCCCAACGAAATCCCAGCTTTTGTAGCTAGGCCAAAGAAAGATGAGCCAGCTCCTTTGGAGCGGTACAACACGTGGCCCACTCGCACAACCATTCGTCGACTTTTCGTTGCCGTTCCTCCGAAATTCGAACTGTCAATTCCCACCACAGAACTTGACCTGCTCACAAAGCAAAACCTGTGGCAACCAGAACCTCTCAGTCGTGACCAGAACCTCTCAGTCGTGACCACGCGTTGTCCAGAATGTCGTACAATACCTTTCGGAAAGGCAGCAGGACCGATGCAACACGAAGGACTATAATGCAATTGCAGACACGTCAAGAACGCCAAGTGGAACCGTCAAGAAACGACACAACAACCACGTCATGGATGATTTTTGTGTAGGCATCATGCTTCATGATTTTTGTGTAGGCGTCATGCTTCAACTACCTTTTGACTTTTACGTTGACAAGCTGACCAAAGGTCAACTAAAACGATGGCTTCGCTCTGTCCAACTTGGCTGCGATGCGCATCGGACAAACGTTTTCCCAGGTGCTAGCTCCGTCGCTCTGCGCTATGTTTCGGTTGAACGCCACCCCTCATTCAGTACATACTAGCAGATGTCTGGTGCCACCCCTCATTCTGTACTTCCTGGCAGCTGTCTGGTGCTGCGCAATCTATTCTGAACTTGCAGATGCTCAGATGCCATTCTTAGACATTCATTGGCTTGCGGCTAACCTCTCTGTGGCTGCCGTGGCTGCATCTGGCCCCTCTCGCTTTCGTTTCTTTGCACTCTGCAACTCTGCGCGCAACTTGAGATTCTCTTCCTGCAGTGCCTCCAAGCGGTGTTGCTGTGCCTCCAAGCGGTGTTGCTGGCGCTGCAGCTGGTGTTGCTGTGCCTCCAAGCGGTGTTGCTGGCGCGCTCGCGCTTCTGATGTTGGATTAAGAGCTCCAATTCTCTTCGTGGCATAGCCGCCTTGTCAACACTTGATCCGGCCCACATAACAGTCAACGTTGGCAGGAAAAAATCTTGAGCTCAAAAAGGTGCTCCGGCAATGCGGGCATCAACCTACTCGGCCCCTCACGCTTCCCTGTAACACGTTATCATGTTATTGGTTCCGGGGTTTGGGACCCGGCATCGACGGTTTAACCTTCCGACCGTCGTCGCGGGTGCGGCGATATTATATGCTTAGGGGGCCCAGATCCCCTTACAAGGCCAGGACGAGAGACGTCTACCCAGGAAGCAGAGGAGAAAGCCAAGCACAGATCGAGCCAGCAACCTGTTGGAAACCACAATACCATCTATGTACCTCCTAGAGGCATGTCTCCCGTGTCCGGTTGCGGCGCAGGTGCCTTCATTTTGGCCTTGTGGGCTTCATTTTGGGCCCTCCTTTTGGCTGTCTGGGCCTTCGGTTTTGGCTTTCTGGGTTTTCGCTTTGGGGTTCTGGGCCTTCCACTCCCAAGGGTCTACTGCACTACCGGGCTCAAGCTTGGTGCTTCTGGCTTCCCTGAGGCTTGCCCTCAGGTACTATCCCCTCCGCCACAACGAGCCAAGCACCACGGATGGGAAAAACTGCGCGTATTTTTGGCGTCAAAGTATTCGACCAAAAGGCAAGAACCGATGAATCTGCTCGCATATGCTTGACCGGTAGCGGTTTCTCTATAACTTCTTCGGCGTTCGTTGAAGAAAAAGCTATTGAACCACCTCACACACTTCGTGCGATTTCTTGGTGGGTCTGGTTTCTGAAGATCTCCAAGTTTTGCTCGACTGATGATGCCACGGGCCACTTCCCGGAAAATGCAAATGATACAGTCCAGAAAAAGCTGGTACCAAGTCCACCGGTAAACTCGTCCACTTGTTCCATGCAGCGATTCGATCCACTGAGCTATTTGAGCCCATTCGCCCGTTTCGTAGTCCTGCATGTTATCTGGCAAGATTCCCGGCAGCTTCCAATCGTCCATTTCGAGGTGATGGTTATGAAGATCTTCGACCCTTTTCCTCCTCCGTTGGAGCCGTCATCCGGTGTGGTCCATTTCCAGATCCCGGGCCACCTTGCTCGCCTTCATCACCAGGCTGTTTCCGGTTCGATGTTCACCCGAGCCACGTGGCGAATCGCCTCCATCATCGCTGTGTCCATCCTCCGAGCCAGTTGGCTCATCCTCGGATTGTCCATCAAAAGGTCCGTCAGCTCTTCCAGGTACTGTGCCGTTAGCTGTGCAGTAGTCATTTGGCAATATTCGTAAAAGAGGAACCTAGATAGGGCATGCGCCCATTGCCGCACGGACTCGTCGTCGTTCAACACCCTCCCGTCTGACTGCTGCTTCAACCTGCGCGACCATCCCGGATAGTATCTCTCCAAAATATCGAGTGAAAAATTCTCCATATCCTCCTTCAACATCCCAAGGACTGTAGAGGACTCCGTCAGGTGCCAGACTTCCAAACTGGCGTTCGAAGTCACGTCGCTCGAGGACATTCATGCAGTTACTCCAAACACGCAATCGGTACAGAACCTAACCCAAGATCTGCATCCCTCATCTGATTTGCAATAGTATTTGTAAAAAAGGAGGGGCATAATAGTGGTGAAAGCGAGAGATTCGTTCCACTCCATCCCGCTGACAAGGCGACTTGCACCCTGTGAGAGAGATATACCCAAATGTGCTCAGGATTTTTGGCAAGTATTCCTCCGTGTTGAGCAATGTCAAGAAAGCATCGAAGCTCGCTTCCGGTGAGATTTGTGCGGACCCAGAGCTGTCCTCCAATATATCTTTCCCAGAACGTGTCCAGTCTGATAGGTATGACAAGTACGTAGTCCCCTGGTCGTTTTGCAAGGACCTCAAGTTGCCATGTACTGCACGATAGCAGATCGCGTCTCCATACTTGTTGGCCGAGTTCGACAGCCATGCGTACCCAAACATAGGAAGCACTGATGCGATCAAATGCTTCAGGCGGTAACCAAAGTTGTCTCAAAGAGCGAAGGGTGCACTTGAGCCAAAATGGCTACATATACCCCTAAACAACCAGGGGCCAGGGGCTCTTTTTTCATTGCTCTTTTCTCATTTCACCGATGGCATCGTCGGCGTGTCTTTTGTTCTTTGGTGAAAGATCTTTTCTGGTCAACCTTCCCATGTGTCGGCATCCAAAGGAGACGAAAAAGTGGATGAACAACTTTAGCTTGGAACTCAAGTTTAGATGATGAAAAGAATCCCTGCTTTCAAAACACATAATTAGTCGACTTGGTGAACAGCATACTTTTAAATGCTCGACTGGTACTTCCAGGGTTGACTGACGATTGTAGCAATTGCAAAAAATTGTGTACATGTACTTACCAGTCCCATAGGTTTTATTCTTTCAGTTTCATATGAGTTTTGTTCCGGATGTTTTTTTAACTAAAAGTGAACGATTTTTTGTCTATATACATGGTTTAACTGTGGCCATCCGTAATCCAAATCTGGGAATCAGTTGACAATTCCAATATTTTGCAAGATAAGCCCTACTAGTTATAAATGAAGTTATAACCGCTATAGATGGCCCTCTATGCCGGAAATAGCAGTCCTTATTGAGGCCTTGAGGGATACGTTGGTGGTTAATGATCCTTTAGGATCAGGCTAGCTATTTCGTGGAGAAAACGTGGCGTTGGGGGGAAACAGCCCCTTAGCAGCCCCCCCGCGTTAGATCAAGTCTTTGGGCCAAGACTTATTTGTAAATGGCCAAGCAGATACAGCGCAAAGTGTAGCCACGTGAATATTCAAGTTTCTCAACATTGATGAGAATCCTATTATATAATATGGATTCCCATCCCAATTACATATAAATACCGATGTAACACGATACCAAACACTTTATAACATGGATTTCCTTACCAATTACTTGGTGCTGGTAAGTTATGGTGTAAATACGTAGCGCTGAACATTCCCCAAACATTTTCGCACCAAAAAAAATCCACCTCCACCGAATCGGACCGTTTCCGGTTGGGGTGTAACCCACCTGGATGTTCCAGGAAGTTAGTAAATGGTTGGTAAATGGGTTATAACCCCAATATATCCTATTTGTAAGTAGGTTAGAACTTACAACCCACTGATCCTAACCATTGATCCTAACTTCCTGGGACATCCAAGTATATTTGCCCGTGACCCACCTCCTTCTGCTGATCCCATTTAGAATACCGCTTCTGTGACAGCAACAAATCCCATGGATCTGCGGTGACCTGGTTGATTTCCCATAAGGAGGTTCCCATGTATATTTTACCTACTAATTTACCATAAAAAACCAATCATTCATGGTATATTTACCTGCTAATTCAACATAAAAACCAATTCAATCATTCATGTAGGTAAATATTAAAATCCTTCCATGGATGCTATGGGTAGGTGTGGGTATACTGTTTACCTACCTCCATGAAAATGGTTGATTTTTGATGGTAAATTAGTCGGTATAAATATACCAGTCCCGTGGATCCTATGGGTTTGATGGAGATCAGGGATCCGTATTTATAGTACCCTAAGAATCCGTTGGGGATGTCGGGTTTTCGGGGTATCAAGTTGCCACCCTGTTTTTCTTCAGGCCTCAGGGCAGGGGTGTCTTTATAACGAAGGGTCGAAAGGTGTTTCAATAGGTTCGGGGTCAAGATTTTGTTAGGGTAGCCTATGTAGATATAAAACATCCATAAAATAAGTGGTCAGTATGATTCAAATCCCTTATACAAAATCAACCAACCAAGAGCCTTTTTGTTCGTGGCTCAAGTGGAAATATATTAAAACAAGTTATTTATATTGGCGAAAAACGACCGGCCAACAGAAGATGTAATATTACATAATCCACAGCCTTCTTTAATCCCAAATAACGAGCTTTCCCTTTTTAGCTGCTCGTTTACCACCTGGTTTGGTGCAAATACCCCAAACAACACAGAGGGTAGGATTTCATCCGCACCCAAACAAAGGAAATACATACCCCACCCAAAACAGCATCCCAAACAATCTCATCACCCCCCCAAACTAACTCACCCCAAAACAACCTGCTTACCCTTTTTCCACCCACTTTTTGACATGGATGTCCCAAGTCGAAAGTCCCCAACAAAAACCCAAGGTTCTGGCCCAATTCCTTCAGTTCTGGAGGATTTTCATCCCAATTATTGATTAGAATTGAGGGGTGGCAATGGAAAACCGAAAACCCATCATGAATGAAGATGTATTTCCTATTGAAACCCCATAGTATCCATGGGACTGGTATATTTAGCTACATGAAAACCATAAAAATCATCCACATGTAGTTATATATGCCATACATGGATCCTATTGAAACATGGGTATTTTCCAATGTCATGGGCATATTCAGGGTACCAGACTTGAAGATCGCATTTTTTTTGCCATCCAAGCGTCCAGCAACGTCAACGTCACTTCGCTGCTGTAGAGCTCTCCGAGGATCTGGGGAAAAAAAAATATTGTTTTTTTTTTTCCGGAAGAAAATCAACAGAACTTTTCGTTCTGAGTCCCTCCGTCACTTTTGTTTTTTTGTTGGTTGCTGCAGGTTTTGTATCTACTTTTGACCGGTTTTTGCCAAAAAAAGGAGATTTAGATAGATTCAAGCCGAACTGGGAAACCATCTTTACCTTTTTTCAAATTGTCCATGTCCCTGAAACCAAACAATTCGTGGCTCTACTTAGATGATTCATGGATCAAGAATTCCTGATCCTACCAGCAACGTATGGGTTGGGATGTGTGTGATGCCTTCCACGATGCAATCATGCTTGGAGGATCCTCCCAGTGAGGATCCATGGTTGGGATCACCCCCATTGAAATACGCCATGAAACGGCCATTTGGAAGGGGTCCCACAACCCTACTTAGAGGACTTAAAAGAGCATGGTTGTGAACCACTTACTAAGTGGGATGATCCTTCAAGTGACCACCATGATGACATTACTGAAATGGAAAGTGTGAGCACAAAGGGCATTTTCAATTCAGTTTGACAAGACATGGTTTCATATATCTCCACTGGTGAATTTATATCTATGTTTTTCCCAGAAATTCATTGAATGGAAATTGATGCCATCATAACCCTTAGAACCTGGATATTTCCTTTCAAACATGTAGCTTTTCAAACTGGCAATCCTACCCTCAACTAATTGCGGCCCTTTGCTTGCCATTTAAAGATCAAAACATAGAAACGGGTCATCCCGCCAAAAAACTCTAACCTGAAAAACAGTGGTTGCAAAATTAATTTCCGTCAACTTGAAAACCCCCCAAAACCGGCCACCCAGTTGCCTAACAAACAAATGCTACGAATTCCTATCTTTTCTCCAGGCATTGGCTTATCATTCGCACGGAAGCCTCTCCGAAGTATCTAAGGGGAATACCCGGGAAGTCCAAGTCGACCATCTAGATAAATGGTCTTTTGGGAAAATAGTTTAGCGATCTGCTTCATCAACAATTTCAGGGGGGCTATTTTTTTAAATGGCCGGCTTGACTTCCAGGGAATAGATGCAGTTGGAACTGCAAAAGCCATTGCACTTGAAGTGGGAACTGCATGGGCTGGAGGGTAGGGAGGCTCTGGAGGCTTTTGGGAAAGTTTCTTCATGTGTCTTTGAGCAAACCCTGGTTGGAGGTTTCAACCCATTTGAAAAATATTAGTCAAAAGGGGAATCTTCCCCAAATAGGGGTGAAAATAAAAAATATTTGAAACCACACCTAGAAACCCCACTGATCTCTTTGGAATGGCTTTTGTAGCTGGGGATTTTGAAGAGGCAGCATTCAGTGCTTTAGCTTTCCTCTTCTTCGCATTCTGGTAATCCTCCACCAACTTTGCTGCCACTACCCGAAGCTTTGCAGTTGGGATTTTCATATGGCTATCAGGCAATGACAACCTGTTGAAGCATTCTGCCGATCACAGCAATCATCATAGAAAACTTTTGGGGGCCAGTTCTCCAAGATCTGCGGTTTGACATGCTTGTCAATGTCACAGGAAAACTCATGGACAAAGGGTACGTTCAAGGCATAGAGCGCCCTTGTCCACTCGGGCGCCATACTTGGTGGAGGCTGAGGCTTCTTAGTATCTCAGCAACCAGGCTACAAATGATCTTGGTGAAAAGGAAGAAGACGAACTGAGCAAGCGGCGAATGCATAGAAGATCGAAAGTAAAGAAGGAACAAGCAAAAACTTGACTCCACTGAGCTCCAGCAAAGGAAACAAAAACAGGGTTTCCATCTGACTCCTGAGTTTTCCAGGCAGCTTGGCAGCTTCATCCACACAAAGTTCTCCAAAACCAACTGTGGAGAATGTATGTCAATGTGTGAGAGGCACCCAAAATCAACTCCGAAACCACTTGAAGAAATTGGATGAAATTGGACCATACTTGGAGGAAGATCCCAGGACTTGTACTTGATTAATAACCATGGTTAGTTTTCGTCCCCTAAGGATCGGGTTAGTGGACCCCTTCCAAATGGCCATTCATGGCTTGTGAACGGGTGGGTTACAAACCCTATACATGGCCTGTTTTAGGGGCAACTGGGGTGGTTTCATCCCTAAAATGGAATTACCCTAAGGATCATTGGACCTTCAAAACTGGTTACTTTGACGCCAAAACACCCCTGCAAAAAACAGGTTCGTTCACCCTTCCACTGGAGGGTCCAATCGCCGATCCTTGGGGTAAAAACGCTACGGAAATAACTGGTGACTGGGCCCAGCTTCTAGAGGACAGTCATTTTCCTCCTCTTCCTGTCACTTCCTGTCGTGCTTTGAATTCACACCCCCCAAAACCTAGGAAGGATCCATCAAGCTGGTCTACGTACCTACATTTACCATAAAAAATCAAGACACATGTAGGTAAAAATCAAAAAATGAAAAATCACCTAAATGTAGGGACTGGCATATTTACCTATACATAGTTCTGATTTTTTTGTAAATCAGTAGGTAAATATTTGGGTCCGATGGGTCATTCCCCTTCGAAATGGCCTTTTTATGGCTTATAAATGGTGGTTAATAGCTACTTACATCCACTGGCGAGTATACCCACCCCCCACTCACCGCAAGCCAACCACCGTCCCACAACCATTCTAAGAAAACCCTAACACACCCCTCTGGAACATACCCCAGACCCTCAACCACCAAAATGTATGGTTTGGAACTCCGTTCATCTTTGTATTTTGGGGTACATAGGGTATGTTCCTTTCGGGGTCTGTTGGAATGTTCTTAGAACCATCCCTCGCATGGTTCACATCCCAACCTCTGCATCGCTGAGTTCATGTCCGTCGATCAAATGTTGCCTTGGATGTTTTTGTTTGATCATGGGGTTTGTTCAGTGGAGATCTTTGGTGCCACAAATGTCATCCTTCTTGAATTTTGCTGCTAATTTTTTGGGGGTTCTTGGGGTGTCCTATTCTAACTACATGTTATTTTGAGGATGTGTGGTTTTTTGAGTTTTGCTATTGGTTCACCCCTTAACGACCGAAAAACGAGCATCCAAAGTTAAACAGCAAAAGCCCCTGAATAAGGGATGGAACGGGAAGAAGATCGCCTTCTTTTGGGGATACCTCCCGGAAAACTAACATGGAACCTGAAAATATTAAATACACCCTTGGAAAAGGAGCGCACATCTACAAACCACCACATTTTATTTGGGTTCCATGTTAGTTTTTGGGGGATGATTGGGGGGTGTTTTTTTGATGGCAACTTGTCGGAAGTTTTTGCTCGTTGTGTGAAACTTCCATGTTTTTTTTGAAGGGTTTGCTAGTGGCTCATGTTTCGCCCACTAAAAAAAACACGTTAACAAATAAACAAACACTTAGAGGATGTATCAGTCCCATACCATCCATGTATGGTATATTTACCTACATTTACCATACAAATCAACCAAATGTAAGTAAATATACCATACATGGATGGTATGGGAGTTGTGAGTCCATCATTTTCTGAATGTGTTGTTTTGTTTTTTGTTGGGTGGATGTTAAAGCAACGAATTCAACCGTGTTTTCTTTTTCACAGGAAAAACATCACTGCAAAGAATCTTCACCGAAACAACTGATGTGACAAAGTTCTAGAATCAAGTGGTGTTTTTTTGTTGCCATTCCAATCAATAGCTGCTTCCTGGTTCCCTTAATGGGTGGTAGGTGACGAATAATCCCCCAATTGGCAGTATATACCACTTACATACCACTTAGAGTGATTATATATCACCTATACCACCTATTAAGGGAACCAGAAACAGCTATTGATCCAATGGGTGATGATTCCCAACTGTTGTAAAGTGATTCGGGGAACGCAAAAACGCCCAGGTTTTCACTCTTGGAACCATCAGGATACAATTAGATGTTAAGTTGGTTTGATTCCTACGAACCTGGAAGTCCTTGGCCACTATGTTGGCTATGAAAAATACCACCATTTTTTCAAGCCAAGGAGTTATCACATTGATCATCCAAAAGGAACCACCACTTTTTTATGGTTGCTGACTTCGAAAGTATATGTAATGTATTTCTTTGCTATATTCAAAAAGACCCAGCGTAGTAACCTTCTTGAAAGGATCAACAAATAACTATCACAAAAGAAAAAAACGCAGAAGCTCCAAGTAACGCTTGTACAGGAGGTTCTGTGAAATAGATATTGTGCAAATCCCTGCATTTTCGTTTGAAAAGACAGCAACAAAACACACAGAACACTTCATCAATGGAGCCGCAAAAAAAAACCTGCTTACTTTCCATGAAAAAAAATGGTTGTTTAATAAGGATCCTTATTTCGTGGATTATGAAGTACTCCCCAAATAGCTGTGTCGGATGTCACCCCCTTTATAAACCTCAAACTTCCAAGTTTTTTTTCGTTGCTCAATTCAATATAGTTCAATCCTAGTCTGAGGTAATACCATTCACCAACTACCAAGTGTTCAGGCCTTTTGTCGAAGGAAAAAAACACCTACATCTAACTAACGTCAGGGTTTCCGGCGACTTGGGAATAACACCGGCTCATTCTTCCCAAACAAATATCAAAGGACAAAACCACATCACACGACCTGATTTGTCCCAAACAAACACCCACATTCTCACTCACAAACAACCACTTCATATAAATTCTCTTCAAACTTCCAACTAAAAACATTCAAACAATTAAGTCCACATCACCTCACCCATGGACAAAAAAATATACCACACACAAAAACAAATCGGTAAATCAAATCCCAAGTGGCCATGATGGTAAATCCCAAGGATTCCCATGACGTGCAATGGCTTCTTTGAGCTCCAGCACCTCTGAGGAGAGAATTCGATGGGTCGTTTGGGTCCGACGGGGCTTGGAGGAGTTTCAGGGCTCCCATGTAGCTAAATAATGCCAAATATACCATACATGGATCCCTAGTTGTTGATTTCAACTCACTTGAAAAATATGATCCTCAAATTGGATCATTTTCCCAAATAGGGGTTGAAAATAAAAAATGTGAAACCACCACCTACTTGGATGTCCCGTTGGAAGTGAGGATCAAATGCTTAGGATCAATGGGTTAGTTCACCTACTTATAAATGGGGTATATATATTGGGGTGAAATAACCCACTGATCCTAACCAGTGATCCTAACTTCCTGGCAGGAAGGTATTACAAGGTTAGGATCCATGGGTTATAACCCCAATATACGCAAATTTAGGAGTAGGTTATATAACCCGTTTACTAAACATTGATCCTAACTTCCTGGGACAAGCAAGTAAGTAGGGCTAGTCTAGTTCTAAATGGTTTGGTTTTACCATTTTAACTTATATAAACTAGGGGTCTTCCAAGCAGGCATCCCCAAACCCTCGAAATCAACGGAATCCCTTAATTGTTGGTTGGGTGTCTGTTACGATATTGGGATGATATTGGGGTTATATTCCCTTCGGGGTATGTTGGAAAATTATTAGATGGGACGATTCGCCATTGCTTGGAAAGATGCCTGGAAAAAGATCCCACAATCTTATCCCACATGGTGGTGAAAAATGGTGATTGACCATCGTAGAATCCAAAAAACAATCACCAAACAAACTACTTGGATGTCCCAGGAAGTTAGTAAATGGCTAGTAAATGGGTTATAACCTGCTTATATTGCTTATAAATGGGGTATATTGGGGTTATAACCCAGTTACTAACCATTTACTAACTTCCGGGGACATCCAAGTAATCCAAGCTATTGGGATGATTGAATAATGATGTGGGACTGATGTGTTGTTTTTTTCCCATGAAAAAAACATTGAAGTTTACGTGCCTTGGGTTCAACCCCCGGGCCCCAGATTCTTTCAATCGTCACATAGGAGGATCCCAGTGGATGTACGTGGCTAGTCCCCCCCATTTACAAGCCATTTACGCCATTTGTAAAGGGAACAACTCTACTTAGGGGACCTACTAAGCATGGTTATTAACCACTTGCTAAAACTGGGATGATCCTCCAAGTAGATCCAATATATTCGCACAATCAAATTGCGAATCAACTTCATTAGGGTTGGCATTTTTTCAAACCAGCTGGATGTATATTTGGACAATGAGAACCATGACCAATCACAGGGAGTACTATTTGGGAGAACTTTCATTCCAACCAGTCGGTGACCAAGCAACATTCAGTTCTAATTTCAAAATGCCAAAATGCATGGTAACCAAAGAACCATCTAAACAAATACACCCCCGAAGTGTAACATAGCCCCTGAAAATGGATGATTGGAAAACGAATTTCCTTTTCAGGGAGGGTGATTTCTTATTAATAGCAAATCGAATATGGTCCAAAATGAGATGTGGAAAAGAACATGTTGGGAAAGGGCTAGGGTCGGGATTGAATGACGACCTATATCGATCATCAGCCCGAACTCATCTACCACTCTCCTCTCGACCGTGGATGTGTGGCAGTGCTTGGGAACAGGTGACCACATCGCACAGAAGATGATCGAGTCGATCGGGGAAAACGCCTGATGTTCAACAATGAGATTTGATTGGAACGGAGGATGTTTCAAAACGCTGCGCAGCCCTCCGGGATCCGCGTCCCCGTCCCATTTTGTGGGCCTCGAAGTACTTTCGCGCCTGAGGTAGCGCACCAATGAGGCAATTTTCAGACGTTATGCTGGAATCACCGATGCCAGAGATCACCACAATCTTGAAGTAATCGGGGTCTGCGCACACAGGCGTTGACCTGGTCTTCCATCGGCATGCGGCCGTGGGCCATGAAAATCATCGATCGGTTTTCTTGTTCCACCTGGCAGAAGCCCGGCAGAAGTCTGACTTTGCCTCAGTCTTACCTTCGGAAAGTTCAGTGGTTTAAAAATCAAAAAAAAATACACTTACCCTCCAGGGAACTAACATATCCCACCTTGGGAAAAGGAAAATCATCTTCAAAATGCCATTTTTGGGGGATATGTTAGTTCTCTGGAGGGTATCGTTTTGAAATATTTCAATGTTTTTTCTCATGATTCAATATCACATTGACTGATCCTGAAGCCAAAGTTCTTTGGCTGCAAATTTCAATTTTTTGATCCGAAAATTTCACTAACCCTGTTGTTGATGCCATTGGATGAAGCCTGTTGCCTATCAACATGAGCCCAACATTGCCCTTGCCTTCACATTGTTTTTGTTGAAATTGTTGCTGCGACTACAATTTTTTTTGCGATGAATGTCCCCCTTGATCATCATAGGTCCCATAAAAATCCTTGCTTAATGTTGAAAATTTTGAAGGGGTGAACTTATCAAAACCGAACTTAACTGAAATTTGTTTTTGTCACCAAAGTTGTGAACTTTGATATAGTTTCGATTTGGAGTAAACCCATAAAGAACCATTCTAGGGCCCTGTTGTGTTTTGCAAGCATCATTCACCAATTGAGAAACGTTCCAAACCCCTGCTTTGACATGAACCATGACATGCTAAGTGGTTAAGGTTCAAGGGTCTTGAAACTCATGGTTCATCAAATTAACCTTGGAACCTAGCCATTACCAACATTAGTGAAAATTCCTAACTATATCAAGCAACCACAATCATTTCTAGAGTTGCCCAACTATAAATAATATTCAAACCTCATCAGTCAATAGCAAGTCGCTTCCTTCAAAACAACCAACCAGGATTATGAAATTTTAATCTTAAGTCCCTGAACAAATAATGATGATAGATTAATAATCCTACTTTTACCCTAGCTTATAGGCACTCCCCAACCTATATCAAAACAACCCCAACCGTTGGATCGAAGTGACTGACTGCGTTGCTGGAATCAAACTCTCAAGGACCACCTGAGAAAGACGTCTCTGGAAGCCCAACTTTGGAGAGGCAAAATTTTGGTGGAAAATTTCTTGGTGGCAAATGATAGCTTTCATTATATATATATATACATTTGTAAGCATATAAACATATATTAGTTTTCAACTTAAATACATGCAATGATTGGTGCTTTGAAAGTTACTAATGTAAACTTTGAAATACATATTAATATTAACCATGTGTATATATAATTATGTGTATTATTTTTGTTGGCTTGGACTTGCTTAAGGTGGTTGGAAAATACCTATGCCCCAAAGGGTGGTGAACAATATTGATTTACCATAGTAGAATAGTAGAAAACCAAAAAACAAAAAGAAAACAAATATTTGTCATGTCGGCATCAGCGAGAATATGAAAAGAATCTGGCGAAATTGAATCTGGTAAAATCCCCTTAGTGATTTAGTGATGAGTTGAAATCATCTTCAACAAATCTCAAGTATTCCCAAGCTCTAGTAACTTACTTAGGGGTCCATTGGTAAGGTCCCATTTAATTTTTGATGGAATATTTCACTTTTCACATGCAACATGTTCAGAATTTCCGTGCAGACCAAGGGCTCTTTGTAGTTTCTTGTTGGTGTTGGACTTCAATGCTATCATTTGGCTAGATCGAACTATAGGCAAAACTAGTGTCCGTCGGCTAAGACTTTGACTTTACTTCATTGAACAAAAAATCCCAATGAACGAACCACCTCAACAGTGAAAGGGTTCATTGAAACGTGTTTTTTCCCCTGATCATTAAAAACCAATTCCCAAACTCCGCGTTTCCGGGTCTTCGGCCCCCCGGGTCTTCACGCCTCACCATTCAATTTCAGCACCTTCACTGTCAACATTGGTGCAGCCAGCACCACTTGATGCGTCATCCGCAGCCAGCCAACGCGGCGCCAGCGGCCAGCAGCAGCGGTTCAAACACCGGACAAATGGGGCGCTTTTAGGAGGACAGTAACTCAGTAAGGGGGCACAGAAAGCCTTGAATTTGTCATGTTCTTACTTAGTACTGCGTAGTTCCTAATGATCCTTGTAAAAAACTTAGCATTTTTGCATTTCCTGTTTTGGGCCCCGAAAAAACTATATATAGTTATACTATATGACCAGGGTGGTAGTAACTGCTCGCATGAGCTTGTGTCGGCATCAAAATCTGTTGATCGTCACTCACCATTTAAAGTGCTGTTCATCTTGAGCTTGTTCAAGCTATATAGTGTTTAGATCTATTAGGTATTTGGATCACTTGTCTTTTTCTGGTGAAAAATTCACCATGAACATCTGGGAAAACATGTTTCCATGGATAATTCTTCCATCTTTTTGTCACCTTCAATGTCTTTTCTGGAAGGCGAGGGAAAAAATCTTCCAACCTTTCTGAAAAGCCTAATCCTCAAAAAATTGTCCGTGAAATGGCGGTTGATTTTTCGTCCGGCAAGTTGAACATCAAATTTGACGACACTTAGAGTATGGGAGGATTGGCAACTAAGGGGATGTTTCAAAGGGAAAAAAATCATGGCTAGTCAACCTCCCACCCCCGGGTAACGAAATAGCCGGGTTTAACAACCCAGAGAAACCAACGGTTCATAAGGCAGGCTATTTCTGGTGAGGGGGTGGACTTCTTGGTCAACTTCTCTTTGTTTAATCTTTAAAAGATCCAAATATATATCTCCTGAGGTTTGTTCGGTGTCGTGACATGGCATCTGTTTTGTGAGTCCGACGTCATACCGAACCTCGGGAACCTCGGTGTTTGCCTGGATGTCGAAATTTTGGGAGTATAATTTCGGTTTTGTCAAAAAACGGTAACAGAAGGTTAAGAAAGGTCCCCTAGTAAAAAAGGGATGCCCTGGAAGTTGTTGCCCAACCCCCAACCTCAAAAATAATGGTGTTTCACTCGGAGTTCCCAACCTTCCTTTAAACAATGGTGGTTTCCACCCAAGGCTTCCAGGGGATGATTATTTACAGACCCCTGGAAGTCCTACCAGCTGGTGCTGGATAAGCCGCTTGGGTTGGCGACTGGACTTCCTCGGTGTTGTAGGGCTTAAGTAGGGCCCTAAGCCAATGATTACTTGGATGTCACCAAGTACATTTAGTTAATGGTTAAGATCAATGGGTTATTTCACCTACTTATTTTCATGGTGTATATATGTTGGGGTTATAGCTGTTATAACTAACCCACTGATCCTAACTTCCGTCCCGGGACATCCTAGTACCGGGCTTCAAAAAAGGACACACATAATTGCTATTTGGTGGGTTCAACCCATTTGAAAAATATTGGTCAAATTTAAGCATTTCCCAAAGTAGGGGTGAAAATCAAAAAAATATTTGAAGTTTCACCACCTCGATTCTTTCAGTCCATTTCCAATTGCAAACCAGGATCTTCAGGATCCTCCCATCTTTTCCGGAACGATTTCTCCAACAAAAACGGCGATTGCCATCAGTTCCAAACCGGTGGGAACTCAGGAATCGCCTGAAAACTGGGACCAAAACAAACAGTTATAAATTGTGATTAGAAGTCCTATAAGTAAGCCCTGGAAGTCGTTGCCACCATTTTAAAAATGGTTGGTTCCGATATACCCCCACTAAAATAAGGAGTGGTTCGGAAACCAACCTATAAAAATGGTGGCCACGGACTTGCAAGGTAAAGTTATACAAATTGATTCGACTCCAAGTCTCTCTAAATGTTCCGGAACGATACAGATTTAGGGAGCTTTTTTCTTTGCCGAAAAACATCACTTGATGTAGGGTTATAACTCCCATGGACCCAATGATTTCACCGCCATTTATAGGGGTTATCCTATGATTTCCACCCGCCCCCAAGTACCGGAAATTTTGGGGCTTCCGGACCAAGGCCTGGCAGTTTTTTTGTTTTCGGAGTTCCGGGAGGTGATTCCATCCGTTTTAACAACACAAGTTGATATTTGATATTGTTGATGGAAGAAATCCATACAACCCCCCTATACAACCTAGACAATCAGGGGCCCGAACTTTTCATTCATGGGATCTTTTATGGTAATATGATTAGGTACTAGGATGTCCTGCTGGTACTTAGTAAATAGATTATTTCACCCCTATATAAGTAGGTTGGATACGTCCCCTAAGTAGGTGAAATCACCCAACTTACTAAGGATCGTTATTAAGTTCCATGGACATCCCAGTAGTGTTTAGTGGATATTGTTGATGGAAGAAATCCTGCACCACTTAATAGGTAGGTTTTTTTCCCCATTTACAAGGTTTCCTACGTCCCAGGTGGTGCAGGATTTCTTCCATCAACAGTATTGTTTAGTGGTTTTGGGTTTTCTTGTTGGTGGTTTGAAACAAATCTATTCTAGTTTATCAAATCTAGTCTAGTTGGTGGTTCATCAAATTGGTATTTCTAGTTGTTTGGGGTTCCAGGATTGTATATGCCAATTTGATTGTTTGATCCCAACTTCCGATATTCTTTTCGATTATTTTTATCTAGTTGGTGGTTGAACCAACCCACCTGAAAAATATGCACAAGTCAAAATGGATCATTTCCCCAAGGATCCGGGGTGAAAATTCCAAAAATATTTGAAACCAAACCACCACCTAGGTTTTTGTTGGTTGTTTTATGTGATTTTGTTGGGAGCCAACAAATTTCCCACATGATCCATGGGATGGTTGTATGTTTACCCTATTAAAAATACCATACAATAGACAAAGGTACCATGGATCAGTGGGTTTGGATGAATTGGTGATTCGACTTCTTGGGAATTTTTGGTGAAGATCTATTGATGTTCCAAATCAACAATATCCCTATAGAAGTGACCCACCACCATTAATAAAAATGATAAACTTCCGTTTGGAAGATGATTTTCACCCCTACCAAAATAATGGCGAAACTCGTAAACCCATCTATCAAAACATGGTGGCAAGTTGGACTTCCAAGGGGGCTTGGAATCCAGGTTTCTAGTTGCATGTTTTGATACGCAATTGGCCATGGCTAAGAAATGAGGAATAGCATTGGACATCATGTTGCATACTTTCATTAAATCACAAGTGTGCCACGAAAATAAACACATCAAATACTTTTCATTGAATCCTGCGTTGTTCAATGACGGGATCTTTCTATCATGGCTTATGCAATAATCTCTAAGTGAGTAGGATGTCATCCCCCATAAAAACCAAAACATTCATGGTCTTTTCATTGCTCAAACGGATTCACTCCCGATAAAGGAGGAAGTGGGTTGATTGGTCTGTTGTATCTCCGATTAAGATATCTATCTACTGAGGTTGGAAGACAAATTCATTACACCCGGGAAAACTAACATGTCCTCTAAAAAGGGACTATTTCAATAGGAACTACATCTTCCAACCATCAATTTTCAGGGGACATGTTAGTTAGTTTTCGGGGGAGTAAACATATCTTCACATCCTCCCTACAAACAAGTGGAGTTGTGTAACTCTCTTTCTCCTCCTTGTTAGAAATCATAATTTTCCAGCCGCTCAGCCATCTTAGTTTTTTCGGTTTCGGGGTATCTTCTTGGGGCCTTGGCTGGGTTTTTTCACCAGCTTGTTCCCCGAAAATAAAACAGACCCTATAAGGTGGGCCCCCGGATCCATCAGTCCCAACCAAAACAACCAGTCAACCATCAGTCAAACCATGCCAACCAACTAAGAAATGATAGTTGCTGCCGCCATAATCTGACCCTGAATGCTTGAACTTTTTTGTTTACATCCCAAACCATCAACAACCGGCAGTCAAGGAGGTCCGACTCAAAATTCCCACCTGGTTTGGAATCAGCTTCAAAACCAATCCCAAAGCGGATAAGGTATTCATCCACCTCGGTGAGAGAAAAGGATAAGTGTCGCTTTTCCACTTTGCTTGGAAAACAAATGCTTGGAAAACCCGGAGGTTTTTGGGATTCCATGAGGTTTCAGCCTGGATGTTTTCTGCAACTTTTTTGCTTCCGTATATTTTCATGTCGGGTCCGCTGAAACCTTGGGATGTCGGGTCCCCGGGGTATGAAGTAGCCACCTGTTTTGAGGCCCTTTTCGGTCTGGTGTTTCAATAGTTTCGGGGTCAAGATTGTTAGGGTAGCGGTAGCTTATGAAGAAATAACATCCATATAACTGCACGGTAGAATTCGAATCCCTTTATTATACAAACCAACCAACCAAGAGCTCTTTGTTCGTGGCTCAAGTGGAAATGCATAAAGAAACAATGTAATAAACCTTCCCTTTTCAACTGTAGCAGTTAGAAGCTAAGTTAGTAAAGGGCCCATATAAACCAGTGCATACGAACTGTGCCATCTGATTTTTATCTAATTGTACATGAGTCCTACATTAGGTGTAACACCCAAACAAAGGAATCTCATCCCCACCCAAAACAGCATCCCAAAAAACATCTAATCCCCCCAACAACCCCTTTGAAAAATATGCTCGTCAAATTGGATCATTTCCTGAGGGTTCGGGGTGAACATAAAAAAGCTTTGAAGTTTCACCACGTAGCACCTCCAAATAGACCTCTGGAAAACGAGATTCTTATTGGAAACCACCATTTTCAGGTGCCATGTTAGTTTCAGAGAGGGCACCAATTTGATTGTTTGATCCCAATTTTCCTGATTTTTTACAAAGAAATATCCATTTTTTCAACTCCAAGGTACCACAAATCGGGCAAAGGTACCAATCCACGATCTAAACCTCGGGAAGGAGACCGAACGACCGCGGTAAGTTTTTAACGCCGGCGTTTTGGAAAAGGAACCGATTTGGAACACAATGAAGATCAACCATATCAACGGATTATAACCCCTGGAAGTTTAACAGCTCGCCCCTGAAAATATACCATCCCAAAAGGAAAGTAATCTTCCAACCATCATTTTTCAGGGGCGAGCTGTTAAACTTCGGGAGGGTATAACCCCTAAAAAAGGTAGGTAGGTTGTAATTAAGTCCCGCGAATAGGTCATAAACCAACTTAGTAACTAGTTACTAACTTCCATTGACACTCTAGTAGGGATAGATGCTATAAAGTAAATATCATATCTTTCTATACCCTGGAAGTCAAAGACTATAAAAAATAGTAGTTCCCAGTTTGGGAGAACTTAAATTAACTACTAGAGAAATAGGCTTTGGGGAAAACCTATTCTTTCAATGGTCTTTCGACTTCCAGGGTATAGATATACAAATCGTCCCATGGATCCGTTAAAGGGAGAAAGATCGCCGGATTCCTGGAATTCCAAACAACCATTGTTTTCAATGGTTTCACCAGGTCGACTGTTTTCTAAGGTAATCTTTTCATCATCTAAAATTGGGGTTTCTATTATTTTTAATACAAGATGGGCCCCCCTAACTACTATAAGTGGATTTATCCCTAGTTATACCCATTTACAACCATGGTTAAATAGGGTTTGCTGGGGTTATAGCTACCTTATAACTAGGGGGGCCCCTTCTTGTAGTCGGCTTGACTTGCAGGGTTCATGTAATATAGCTAGAAATACAATCATCCCACGCATCCGTAATGGGTCACGACTATAGGGATTTAATATTGATAACGCTGTAATTAGTGATACCCCAAGACATCCAAATATATACCTCCTGAGGTTCGTTCGGTCTTTGCAGTACCCTAAGTATCCTGACCCCTCAAGGGCCTGGCTATTTTGAGGACCAAAACACCCCTGTGAGAAACAGTTTCATTCACCCTTCCATTGGGTCAAATGATCCTTAGGGTAGCGGCCGCGATGCGGATGGAAAAAGTGAACCAAAAAGATTCGGACCCAAATGGTGGGGCATTGATGCTGATGAATCCCATGGTAGAAAGTCAAAAATCACCTTAAACAAATACAAGTTTCTTACCAAC
Organism: Breviolum minutum Mf 1.05b.01; assembly: GCA_000507305.1. Lineage (NCBI taxonomy): Eukaryota > Dinophyceae > Suessiales > Symbiodiniaceae > Breviolum > Breviolum minutum. The sequence goes on from DF240531.1 coordinate 68,280, forward strand.
AAAAAACATTTCCTGAAACAAACAGTTCGAAGCAGAAAAAAATGCCATCCCTTTTTGGGGGATAAGGCAATCGTCTTCCAAACACTGATCTTCAGGGGTTTCAACTCGCTCGATCTCACTTCAGGAAGGGCAAATCTATGGATACGTGGATAGGTTCGAGACACTTATGCCAACCTTAGGTAGACATTTTACAGCAATAAATTCCTGCAGGTGTTCTCTACAGAAATTCCCTTAAAACCCCCCAAAAAAAACGTTGGCAACTTGCATGTCGATCCAAATCCCCAGAGCTTAAACAGAAACACTTGGATCAATCTAAAAAGGTACACTGCACACTCCCTAAAACTAACAGTTCGCCCCTAAAAATGATGGTTTCCAAGTTCGGAATCTCCAAACTTCCAGGGGTCTATTTTCGGGGGATATGTTAGTTTCAGGGAGGGTAAATCAACCAACCTTTTCGACACCCTTTCTTCTAAATATCTCCCAGGCCGCCGTTGCAACAAAATCCTTGTGACATGAAACAGTGGAGGTTCCGGGATCCTGATATTTCATAGATTCATAGCTGATGACGTAAATCCCTTGGGTAGGATGCCATCCTCTTATAAAAAGCAACCAATTTATGCTCCCTAAAACTAACAGCCAAAACCCCTGAAAATAGGCGAAAAAAGTAGTCTTCCTTCCTTTCCCAACAATTTTCCGGGGCTATTGCTGTCATGTTACTAGTTGGTGGTTTCAACCGAATTGAAAAATATTCGTCAAAATGGGTTCATCTTCCCCAAAAAAGGGGTAAAAATAAAAAATATTTGAAACCACCACCTAGATTATAAAGGATTATATTTTCACCAAACCTTTCAGGGGTGTTTTGGGGAGTTTTTCAAAAAACCATCCTTTTTGAAGGTCCTAATATCCTTGCCAAACCAAGCCCCGGATCCACCAATGCCACCTATCACCCCCCAAGGCCCGGAAGAAAAGAACCTGAGGACATGGTGGGCATACGGGCATACCCCTAAGGCCCGGCTATTTCTAGTTGGTGGTTTTTCACCAACCCAATTTGCAAAATATGCGCTTTTGTCAAAATAGGACATCTTCCACAAATATATCGGGGTGAAACTAAGAAATGTTTCAAACCCTCACCTGTTAATATTACAACCCCAAAACCAAGAAATGTTTCAAACCCTCACCTGTTAAACTTACAACCCCAAAAAACTAACATGATACTAACACATGGAACACATGGAACCCACCCAGATTTCCTTTTGCGGGAGTGATATGGGGGTTTCCTAAAATGGTGGTACCCAACCACCATGCGTTTTCCTACTAAAAATGAACATTTTGGGGTGCTTCGGGGGTACCACCATTTAAGGAAACACTCATATATACCCTCAAACTCCCATCATGTTTTTTTTTGCCAACAAGGCACCGATGTTCCTCACGGCACTCGGCTGCGCCGCGTCGCCGAAGAGGAGGTACCTGACACGTGAGGTCGCCATGGGGGTTTGCAAGGTTGTCACTCCACCTACAGGGGAGAAATAACCCCAATGACCTCAATAACCCCTATAAATGCTGTTATAATAAGCCTATAAACTTCCAGGTTTGAAGGAGGTTATAATTAATCCCTACTAACAGGTAGGGTCAAAAGAACTCGGAATTCTTTTGGGTCAAATTATCACTGGATCCGGGGCCCACCTTGTTGGAGTCTTATAGAATCTTGAGAAATGATATCTGCCAGATGCTTTTAATGCGAATGACGTCCAAAAAACCATATATAGGATTGTGAGAAATGATATTTGATCAAACTGTAATGCTTCATTGACTCAAATTACGGCCAATGAATAATCTTCATATAGCTGGCTAGCCATTGTGTTGTCCTCTGTATCACCTGGTTTTCTTCACCGTTCACTGTTCACTTCCTTTTTCAACCTGAAAGCTCGGCTCTAAAAAGAAATCTCAACCTGGAACCGAAGCATCTACAAATGGTTGTTTCAATTGGATCTGGCCAATTTGGAATAATATTTCACCAACCTGTATTTCCCTCAAATTTTCGGGGGATTCCCGGATCCTAAACTAAACGCTACCTTTTGGGGGGTTTCCCTGAAATAAGGTGTTTCCCTTACTAAACCACCATGTGGGGTGAGGTCATGTGAGGTCGCTATAATTTGACCTTTTCCGACTGATGAGGGCCCCTGCCTGCCTCAAGCTGGTGCTGTAGACAGGGGCCATGGCAGATCCAAACTCCAAAACGCTGTGGCTGTCGACGCCAGTTTCTAACTGCTCGGGCTTCTTGATGCACCCTTGCAGCTCTCTTATCCCAGCTATCCAAAGTCTCTTGTCGGATGACATCAATGTTCACCTTTGGTGACCACTCCATAGCAGGGAAGGGCAACGTGCGGCTCTTCTCCTCCTCGCCCATCATGATCCTTTGCGGCCTGACCACGCCAGTTGTGATCGCTGTCAGCCCTTCCTCTGAACATCCAATCGTCACGGCCTAGCAGCACTGGCGCAAAGCCAAGGCCAGACAACCGCGACAATCGCCACATGATCACAGCAGCTTGTCGATGTTTTTTTCTGTTAGATGCTATAATTTGACCAGATTGGATGATTCAAACTCTTTGATTGAAAAAAAAACCTGTGTTTCACCAAAGATCCATCCATTAAGAACATATATTTTTTCCGGGCTGTTTAGGGGAGAGGAAAATAAAAAAAACATCGGGTCCTAACGAACCTACTTGGAAGTTGGAAGGTTGGTATGGTATCTACATATACTGGAAGTCAAACTTTTGGATGATGAAAGCAACCTTAACATTAAAAATGGTTATCGGAACCAATCTATTAAAAAAACTGGTTGGTGGTTTCAACCCATCTGAAAAATATTAGTCAAATTGGACCATTTCCCCAAGTAAGGATGAACATAAAAAAAATTGGAAAGAACCACCTAGAAAAAGGTTGGACTTCCAGGGTTTTTCAGGTATCTAAAAACCAACCACCTCAACCACACCCCGGCCAACCACGTTTTCAGGAACCAACGATGATAACAGCTCACCCTGGGACGGCAATGAGAAGATAAACCACACAAGCGCCTGCATAAGCCTCGAAAAATGACCACGATGGCGTTGAGACTCACCGTCATGGTCATGTCTACTTGGTGGCGAAAGTGGTAATCCTATGACCGATTGGGATGGGATTTTTGGACCATCAATCGGATTCAAAGGAGGGCTCTGGATTCTCAGGGTATACTTGGTGGCGAAAATGGAAATCAGTAACTAATTAGTAAGTTGGGTTATAAACATAAATTAACCACTGTAAGTTGGTTGAAATTCGTCGCATAAATAGGGCTATTATAAGTTATAACCCGACTTGCAAACTAGTTACGATCACTACCATTTTAACGCCACCAAGTAGGGAACTATAATAAGCCATATACCCAAATGATCCAAATGTTGATGAACACAAATTGCCAGTGAAAATACTTCTTAATAAGGAGTTAAAGCCATAACTAACTAGATCCTTGTATGGTATATTATATTTACCTATATTTTCTATTAACCACTCAACAATTTATGTATAGGTATATACCATACCATAGGTCATGCCCTGGAAGTCTCATCAATCCTATGATCTAAAACTCAAAAATTCCATGGGTCGACAACAAGATTTCCGGCATGTTTGTTGAACACACATAACTGGTTGAGGTTGGTGGTTTCAACCCATCTAAAAGATATTAGTCAAATGGAAACCTTCCCTAAATAGGGGTGAAAATACAAACATATTTGAAATCACCACCTAGATAAAAAACACCCTGGAAAGCATGGTGGAAAACATTTCTGGCTCACTCCCCAAGCATTTAGTAAGGAACATGGCTATCCAGGCTTTCCATTGCACTGGTTGTTTGATGACGGGATCCTTATTTCATGATTGTTTGAAATAATCCCCATGTAGCTGTGTAGTATAATCCCTAAACAACTAGGTTTTTCTTCATTGCTCATTTGCTCCTGACTAAGTCGTCAGCCAGGATACTTTGATATACTTCTGTGAACAAGCATTCCCTTCAAAGTGAGTCCCATACCAATCATCAATAGAGTTATTTCACCCATATAAATGGCCTTATACATGGCTAACTGTTTTTTTCACCCCAAATTTCAATGAGTTTTTAACTACCTTAGCTTTCAAAAACAAAAAAACTACTGCCCTAAGTATCCCGACCCCTCAAAGGCCTAGATATTTTGAGGACCAGCAAAAACACCCCTGGTGAAAAACAGGTTCAAGCACATCGGAAACCATTGGAGGTTCCAATCGCTGATCCTTAGGAATAAAAAAAAACATAGGAAAAATGGTGGGGGCCCATTTTGGGTTTTACCCAATCAACACCCCCTAATAAATACCTACTATATATGGTGTTTTTTTTGGGGTTGCTTATTGCGGGTACCATTTTTTTTGGGGGTGTTCCAATCGCTGATGCTGAGGGTCGCCCCAATCTTTTCCTTTTTCCAATCCCCAAAGCTTGGGCTCTTGGACTCTCTTAATGCAACTGGGAAATTTCGATGGCTCCTGTTGCCGTGGCGGCGTTAAACCCCCAAGAGTCGAAGGGGTCGGTTTCCGGAGACCCTTTCTACGGCTACGCCATGCTTGGAGGGTCATCCCATTTGGAGTGTTCCCATGGTTGGGGGGGGGGGAAGTTTGCAAACCCTGACTAAAACAATAGTCTTTGCAGGTCAAAACCATTCAATTTGTTTTTTCGACTTCTATAGGGTATGCCTTAACCCCTCTGTCTCAAACTTGATGAGCATTGTGGTGCCTTTGCGTCTCCCCACCCCTTCTGGGCTGCCTTGTTGTGTGTGTACATGTGTTTTTGTTGCTTCGTCATAACTCTTAAATCAGCGGGAAAGGTAACAGCCTGAAAACCAAACCACTAATCTGCCTTTCCACAAAACAACTTTCATCCAAGTCAAATTGAGGATAGTCAAGTCATACAATAACCAACCCAAACGATGCACTATCATAAGGGAAATCCCTCAAAATTTAGCATCTAGTTTGATCCCCCCCAAAAATGGCTGGCACATTGAATTGATCCCTCAATAACCCTGGAAGTCAAAGACTATTAGAATAATAGAAACCCCAATTTTGGATGACATAAAGATTCCCAAACCTTCAAAAATAGTCGAAGAATAGACATCCAAACCAGCTCCCAAGAAGGTATCCGGACCTCCAAAAACGTACCTAAAACGTACCTAAAACACCTTACCTCAGGAGGTATTTGGAAGACTAGGGTTATCAAAACGTCTCTTGTTTTTTTCCATCCGGGATCACCTTTGAGAACGAATCTGTACTTGTTGGCTCACGGTAATCAGTAACGAATTATAAGTTGGGTTATAAGTATAATGAACCCCTGTAAGTTGGTTGAAATTCGTCCCCTTAAATATGGTGAAATATAACCCAACTTACTAAGGATCGTTACGATCACGATCCCATTTTCGACACCAAGTAACGAATGTTTCACGAATCCTACGCATCCATACCTGTACCTCAGGTGAACCGCTGTGACTGGGATGTCTTTTTGAAGAATGTCATGCCCTTTCGGGGTGGTTGCCATTAAAATCATCCCGTTTTTTCCATATCCCATTACGCATCCATAAGAAGAAAAAGGTAAGTTTACCTACATTAATGGTTGAATTTCATGGTTTTTATGTAGCTGTAGCTAAATATACCAATTCCATGGATTCTATGGGTTTTCCTCTCTCCATCCAGTCGTTTTTGGCATGCCAACCCACTTTGGAAAGAACTGCTGCACGGCCCCTTCCCATGGTCCTCCATCTGTTGTATGAGTCGAGGGTAGAAGGAATGACCTATCGATACACTCAATCAACGGAGTTTCCTGGTTCCCTATAATAGGTGGTAGATAGGATATAATCACCCAATTGGCAATTTATACCACTTATATGCCACTTATATATTGCCTTCTGGGGGATTATATGCTACCGATCCCACCTTTTATGAGAACCAGAAACAACAACCATTGACTCAAGCCGAAAGCCCAGAATTTTCGAAGAATTTGAGATGCCGCAACAAGACATGAAGTTTAAGATATCCCATGGGATCCAAGTATGGTATAAATACCGTACCTGTATACATGTACCATGAAAAAAATCAAAAAAAACAAATGTAGGTAAATATACCATACATGGACCCCATGGGATATGGAAGGAAAACAAGCAAAAGATTTGGATTTTTTGAAATCTTCGCAAATCTGTAATCAAAAAAAAATTGGCTCAAAAACGGGCTCCAGTCCACCATTTTTTCTTGCCACATGGGGCCCCTACCAGTTATAAGGTGTAAATGGTGTTGTATTAACACTACAAATGGCCGAACATACTTGGGTAATTGGGGAAACTTTCGCCAACAATGCAAATGTTTCAAACATGATAGCTTTGAGAACAGGTTTTCATTTCTAAAGTCGTCATTTGGCCTTGCCGACTCAAATGGCCCTTTGGACAACTCGCAGTGTCTGAAATGGGAGAAACGAGTGCGGGCTGGACGGCTTGCACTGTTCCAGGTCCAAGATCATGACTGCCTTCCGCAAAAAAAACTGAAGGCTATTTTTACCTTCATCTACTCTCGGCGCTGCACTGGATGCCCAGCACTGTTTCCTCATCCGAGATGGCATGGGGTGATCCATGCAGCCACCTGAGACACTGCTCTGGCGTGCCGTGACGCCTCAGCGCAAACCAAAATGACCGGCCGTTTGGCTGCTTCCGGGCAAGGTTTGCACCGGTCTCTGCTGCGCACAATGCTCTCTCTTTGAGTAGATAGTCTTATGATTTCATGCGGGCCCATTTGGTTGTAGCCGTGGGCAGAAGCCACACGGCCCTCCATTACACAAGGGGCGGCTGCTGATTGGTCTGTTTCCCCTTTTGGCCTCTGGCCTCTGGCTGTCCTCTCTGGCCTTGGGGGATTTGGAGTATGAACCTGCACAACACTTTGAAGGGGCGAAGCTCCAGAGAAGGCTGCGGTTCCTGAGATTTTGTGCGCTGCCGTTATGTCAAACCAGCAAGTTCTATGCCGACCTGCCGCCTTCAAGAAATGTCAGCAAGACTAGAGTTGAGGCAATTTTGGGAGGATGAGAAAAGGCCCGAAGCTTTCCATCATCGTTGGCTTACCATCCTTGTGAAGTCCCTTTTTTAGGCCAGTTGGTGGCTTCAACTCATGTAAGATTCCTATTTGAAACCATCATTTAAGGGGTCCAAAAAGCCGTTAGGTTTTGGGGGGACTGTCTAGTTGGTGGTTGAACCAAGCCATTTGAACAATATTAATCAAATTGGATCATTTCCCCAAGGATCGGGATGAAAATAATAAGTCTTTGAAGTTTCACCACCTATAGGTGTACTCTTTTTCACCTCCATTAAGGAGGTTTTCTGGTCCTTTTTCACTTGGCAAGTTTGGTCAAACCCAAAGTTCGTGGCTGGTTGAACTTTGGATGATAAAATAAAACCACCCTTTTTGTGAATTTATTGGACTTAGGATTTTTCAAAGTTGCCATCCTTTTACCCATCAAGTCCAGTCGATAAAACAGTTCATGGCTGGTGGGATGAGCAACGTCACTTTGGGGTTCCTTACAAGGTGGGCCCCTACGATCGTTATAAATGGAGTTATGTATGTCAACCCTATAAATGGCCGAAAATACTCGGGTAATTGGATTTTTGTTCACCCCGAAACAAGCGGAGTGACATGGGGCCCCTACTTTCCCTAGCTGGTGACTTTTCACTTCCATCCTCATAGGATCCATGCATGGTATATATGCACCTAAATTTACCATAAATAGGTACCATGAGCCCCCAAAACCATGAAAAAATAAATGTTTTGGCCACCTAAAAACCAGGTTATTTACTGTAAAAAACATCTAAACATGAAGGCTTTTCGGGCCGATGGTAAATATACCATACATGGATCCTATGGGATCTCCATTTCCGACAAGGCGAGAGAGTTGAAAACCCGCCTGCAGGGCTAAAGATCAAGATGCCTGCCGCTGCCAATAAGCCATGCCTTAGGTGTCTTGAAAACAAAAGTAAACACCAAAGGCATTATAAGGGATTATATGGGGGTTTCCCAAAATGGTGGTACCCAACAACCATGGTTTTCCTACTAAAAATGATCATTGGGGGTACCACCATTTAAGGAAACACCCATATTTTCACCAAACATTTCAGGAGTGGCTTAAAAATGCCAAACCTTAGGTGTCTTAAGACACCTATAATGTTTGGTGTCTTATAAGGGATAATATTTTCACCAAGCATTTCAGGTACCTAAAATGGAGGTACTCACCTACATAAGCTGTATGTAAGGCTTATGTAAGGAAAACCCACCCCCAAAATAGCCTTATAAGGTTCAGTACTTCCATTTTAGGTACCTGAAATGTTTGGTGATATTTAGCTGGGTATATAGGGTGTATAAGGAAATTTCACAACCATTTAGGGGATGTATATAACTGGTTGTTTAGGGTAATACTCCCCTGAAAAAAACTAACGGCTGGAACCTGAAAATCACTCCATTGCAAAGGAAAATGCTCTTCCAAAATCTTCCAAACATCCATTTTCCAGAACTTAAACTTGAGCCACTAAAAAAGTTTCTGCAAGGTGAGCGTTTCGGATCCAGTTATAAATGGAGTGAAACGGGACCCCTATAAATGGACGAGTTTTACATGGGTAAGTTGGGTTATTTCACCCCTACTTTTAAAGGACTTATAAGGTGGGCCCCCTATCATTTTAATGGTCGGGCTTAACTTTCAGGGTTGAGGGTCATTAAAAAAACAACTATAGACATCTTATATATACCCTGGGAGTCCAAGTCGACTATTTATTCAATGGTCTTTCCGAAAAGACAATTATTTTCGCAGGGATTCATCATCAACAATTCCATGGGAACCATTATTCTAATGGTCGGCTTAACTTACAGGGTATAGATTGGATTTCTTGCATCGTTTGTCTGTCCCGAGACATGAAATATGTCTCGACCACTAAAATGAATAAAAACGCTGCATGTTTTTTTGTTTGGCTTATGTTTGATGTTTCTCTTGGTTATCATTGGGGTTAAGTTGAAGTGCCACATCGCCACAGTGCAAGGAGTGTTTTGTTGTTGCATTTTTTCCCAAGAAAAATATCGTCAATAAAAATCACCCAAAATTTTCGAGTCCAATACTTTTGCGTAAAAAATCCAGGAAATGCGTGGGAACAAAGTGAACCAAACATCTAGACATCAAATCGTGATTTCTTTGGCTATTTACCGACATGTAAGAAGGTGCACATCAAAAAACACACCTCGACAAAGCAGTCCTTAGTACCTTAAGGTCAAAAATGATGGCACGGATACCAAATGGCAGGTTAGTAAAGGGTCAACATACACTAATATGTAGGCACTGTGCCATGTACTTTCAACTACTGTACTGTTGATGCGTCAAAAATCCTTGGAGAACACCACCTGAAAACACCCCAGCATTTTGAAAAAAATATCCCGGTGGTCAAATCATGAGAATTTTTTTCTACCCAACCTTAACTCCATACATCTTTGTTTCGGTGAATTAAGATCGGTAAATCTACCAGTCCTCCTGGACCACCTGGGATGTCAAACACCCTGGAAAATAACGAGATAAACTAACACCCTCAACTTTGTTAAGCCGGATTTCTTCCATTAACAATAGTATGGACATGTTCATGTTCAATTCAGATTCCATGGTGATCATTTAGGTGATAAAATTATATGAAATTTAGGTTTAAGAACATGGAATCAGGGCTATTGAAAATCAGCTGGACAACCTAACTTCGGCACATGGATCCGTCCAAAAGAACTGCGAACTGTAATCGGATGTCCCAGGAAGATAGGATCAATGGGTGGTTCTAACCCCAATATCCAAGAAATCTCCAACAGGACCCACGTTTCACGGACCGAAAAAAACCCCGAGTATCTAAACAAGCTCTATAACGCAACTTACTTACTTTAGGGGTTCCATTGGTAAAATCGGTCCCATTCAATTTTTGGATGGACAATATCATTGATTCTGTTGTTGGGGTTAGATCCTTGACCCTTAGATCCCCTAGATATTGAATATACTCCATTCACTGGATCCGGTCTTTTCCGCCCAAAAAAAAAACCACCGAAGCTGCCAAGCAACGGCTTCACCGCTTGGATTTCAGAGGCTGGAGCCTTCGAATGGAGAGGTTTTTTAGCGGATGTTTTTTTTTTTCGGATCGGAGCAATTTTTGAAGGATTCCCTAAAAGGGTGGGATGCATTTGTCTGTCCCTTACTTACATAGAAATTACCAATTTAGGTTGTATATCTAAATTTTATTTTAACGAATTTTGTTTATCAAATTCTGAGATTCCATTTTGGAAAACCTCAAAACTAAACCACCAAGGCTGGGGCGCCCACCTATATATAATAGGCACTACTTTGTTGATATCCTTGTGTTAACTATTGGCCAAATCCTCAGATATGGGTTTGGGGTTACATGTTGGGGTTGTGCCAAGCGTTTATGTCAAATATCACGTATACTTCCCATGTATGTGTCACACTTACTTCACTACATACTCCCTACTACTTTGGCTCAAGGGAAAAAGTGAGCACAAGGGTGTGAAGGAACTTCGAGTTGAATACTTCGTACTTGGGTTGAGTGCTGTTAGTCATAACTTGTTTGTGTAAACTTCTGAGCGGCTCCCAATTCTCTTATGGTAGCGGAGCTCTGATCTCAGATCATCAAAGGAAGTTGAACACTGAATTGAAGTGAAATAATTTGCTAGGTGGTCTTTTCAACCCATCTGAAAAATATTAGTCAAAATGAAAATCTTCCCCAAGTAGGTATGAAAATAAAAAATCTTTGAAACCACCACCTAGAAGACCTTTAGGGTTTCACTCACCAAAAATCATCAAAGACATCAGGTTCTAAGGACTCGAAGTTCACAGCGGCAGCATTAAGTACCACCTCAGCTGGTACTGTCCAATCATGATCTGCCTTTAAGGAAGGCTGCCAACGCGGAACAGGAATGTCGCGACTAAGGATATATCGTGCGAGGAAGTTGGGCACGTAATCTTCCTTAGGTGGCCCACCAGGAGCTCCAGGAGGGTTCTTTGGCGCTTCTGCAATGGTGTGAAAATTGTTTGAGATTAATGGCGAAAGACAAAGACATGTACTTTGATAAAATGAAGTCAATGCCCCGCGTTGCTGCACACAAAGGAACTGGATCTCCTGCGGCCCGGTCAGGCTAGGTGGCACTCAAACCTGGTGGTCTTGTTCTCTGGACTTTTCAGAAGCGAGGAGTTTTTTGGCCGCTTCCATAGCGGGAGTGGATCCTCTTCAATCGGATCGGAACGTCCTTCAGGGAGGATGTGTGCTGCTACGTACGGACAGGACGGACACGTATACGTTCCTCTATGTCTAAAATTGGTTGGGGGGGAAAACAAGCCTTCCAAATCAATCAAATGATGATTGGTTCATGAGTTCATGATCCCTTACAGTGGATTCTTATAATTTTAACATAACTCCCCCAAAGTCTTGAAATGTCAGCCATTTTTTGTTGGAATGGTTTTTGAACTGTTTCAATACGGCATTGTTTTGAAGCAGCGGCTTATTTCATCAACAATTCCAGAATTCAAGACTCTTCGGCCTTAATGGTCGGTCGGCTTGACTTCCAGGAGATACAGTGGCATCTTTGTTGCCTGTAATGATGTCAACCATACCCCCCCTCAACATGACCCCCCCCCCAGAAGTATAGCCGGTGTCCCTTACTAAGGAGGGCTTATTAGGTCGCATGTTGGTTTCCCTTAATCAATCAGGCCGGCTATCAAACTCTTGAGGGAAACGGAAACCGTTTGGGGGGAGAGGCCCGGTTAACAAGTTTGCCATGAGTGACTATCAGATTTGGTTTGTCAGAATTCCCGGGAGGACATTTGCATAAACAAACCTGAGACTTGACCAACCAAAAGTAGGTCACTTCGACATGATTCCAGGCCGTTAAAAAATCCCCTTTTAAAAGATCCGATACCTAGATTTGCGAACCTTCGATCTTTGGAAAATTTGTGAAGCAAAAAAAAACCGTTGCCAAAAAAATGGTGGTGGAGTTTAAAAATGGTGATTTGAATCCCATGGTAGAATCCGTACAAAAAGACATGATATCACTACCCTGTGATTTTGTGGCCTCTGGGGTTCTTTAGCCAGCTCTTCATTTAGGATCGCAAAATTTGACATCATCCAGGGGCTCCTTAGCTCCCTCAAGAACTCACCAGAATTAGCGCGGCCTTCTGTGGCAACATCAAGCCGGTTGCAATGAACCTGACGGTGCGACACGACCCTTCCACCCTAAGAATGGACCGTAAGGGATGTTGGATGTCGATGTCGGCCGGGGTATCAAAACTAGCCACCTCTTTTGAGCCCCTGAACTCGGGGTGTCAACAATCGACTTCCAGGTCCAAAAAACTGGTGTCGACGTTTTTTGCAAAAAAAACGGGTCCATTTTCTAAGTTGCACCTTTTTTCCAACATGGAAGATATTTTCTTGGCTGATCCTCAATTTCCCAATTGTGATTTACTTGGATTTGTTTGTGAATATATAGTTCCTCAAGTTCTTACACTTGTGAAGTAAAGGGTTGGTCCACATCAAGCTATGAATTCGATTCCACTCGACTCGGTCATTTTCATGGAGGGTTCGAGTCAAAATTTGTTTAAGATACGTTAAGCATGCGAACCGCCACGTCAAAAATGTCAAAATCTTGGATTAAACAAATCATTACCTAACGTCTTCTCCCTAATTTCTTTTTTTAGTAATGTGAAATTTGCATTACGAAGATTTGGAAGGTAACCACTAACATCATTCTTTCATGGGCCCAGTGTGCTTCTGGTTTTCAACCACCACACTGCACAGCACTACTCGTACCGTACTGAGCTCTCCAACATCAACGCGCTGGCTATGTAAACCAAGTTCGACAGCACCTGGCAACAGAAATGCATTCCAAGTTCCAACATGTCACCCCTGATATTCCCATAGGAAGCATGACCCATGCCATCCATGGGACTGGTATATTTACCTACATTGTACCATCCACATCAACTAAATGTAGGTAGAAATATATCGCATGGATCCTATGGGATTCCAAAGACCATGCCCTAAGAATCCTTAAGATGTCATGGGGTACCAAAACCAACTGTTGCTGGTTTTGAGGCATGAGTCTGGATGAGTCTGGTGTTTCAATAGGAGGGGTCAAGATTGTTAGGGTGAAATGAATGGTCTTTTGGAAACGATCATGGTTTCTTTTTGTAGTGATTTGTCATCAACAATTTCAGGGGGTTGTTTTTGAAATGGTCCGTTTCACTTCCAGGGTTTCTCGTGGTTGTTCTGGGGGTTTGTCTGTGATAAAGTGCTCCTTAAACATCACGAAAAACAGCGAGACCCCTAAAAATGATGTTCAAAACAATCGAAAAAAAAACGGGACATCTAGCACACTAAATGTGTTTCCTGTATGTCAAACCGACCATTAAAATAACTGAAAGGGACCCTGTGCGCCCGTGTTATTTCCATACTATAGTTATTAGGGGTTTCTTGCTTACACTGGGTCCTTTCAGTTGAAAATGGGGTGGCTTTGGTTTTTGTCCCGCCCCAAAATGGTGGCTTTGATTCTTAAGTCCGACATAGGCCTCACAAAATCATGAACGTAAAAGCAAAAAAATGTCGAAAAAAAACCAAAATAACCAAAAAAAACCAAAAAAAGCAATCCCCTGGAGGAAATCTTTGGGTATAGCATTTCTCCCCAGACTTTGGTTTTTTTGTTTTTTTTGGTTTTTTTGGTTTTCTTCGAATTTTTTTGGTTTTTCTCAGCCCTGTAGCCGTTTCCCTCCAAAAAAACCAAAATAACCAAAAAAACCAAAAAAAGCAATCCCCTGGAGGAAATCTTTGGGTATAGCATTTCTCCCCAGACTTTGNACAAACAATCCAAGATTTTTCCACCCAAAGCTTGCGTTTCATGTTCAGCCATTTCATATCTTTGCATTTTACTTTGTCTTGTGTTGTGGATTAGTGGACTTTCTGAAAAGTAGTGTTTTTTGTGAAAATTACACGGGCGCACAGGGTCCCCCTCTCTAAAATAACCGTCCCTTTGAATTGTTGATGAAATAAATCCCTACCAAACTGGTTGGTGGTTTCAACCCACTTGAAAAATATTAGTCAAATTGGGAATCTTCCCCAGGTAGGGGTGAAAATAAAAAATGTCTGAAACCACCACGTAGTAAATGTGTTACTGTATGTCAAGCCGACCATTCAAATGACATAAACAACAGTCCCTTTGAATGGTTGACGAAACAAATCCCTACTAGTTAAATAAGGAGGTCTTTTCCGGTTTCATCAGACCATCTGAATCAATGGGTCAACTTGGACTCCCAAAGGGGGGTGCAAAGAAACCGAAGATGTCAATGATCAGGTCATAAATGGGTGTTTCCAAAAATAGGGGTACCCCAAAATGGATGGTTTATAATGGAAAACCCTATATAAAAAGGATGATTTGGGGGTACCACTATTTTTGGAAACACCCATATTTCACCAACCTAGATTTTTCTGAAATAGCCGGGGTCCCATTTCCATCATTTCCCTTACTTTTCACCACACATTTAGGGGTCCAGGTCGTGTTGAAGTCGCTATCATTTGACCAGAATATTTAGCGGGCGGAAGGGGCTGGATGAGGATTAAGGGTTGGCGGGCGGACCCCTTCAGAAACAGTAATCCGTAAGATGCTAATCCGTAATCCGGCCTAATAATTTGCTAGGTGTTGGTTTCAACCCATCTGAAAAATATTAGTCAAATTGTTCTCGCCCATGTCGGCAATTGCTGAACCAATTTGCATGTCAGCAAAATAGGATTTCCTTTGTCAATCACAACAGTTCTCACAAACCGACTCTCACCACTCTGTGTGCTGCATCGGAGTTGCATGCGCGGTAGGTGCAGCTTGGAACAGCCACGTGGGGCAGCTCAGCACTCCAGGATGCGTATCAGAAAATGCAAGAACATTCGTTCTCAGAGGAGACATTGCCTGGTCTGATCCGCCTGACGAAGGAGTGAAGTCAGATGTTTGGACTTTTGTGCTTCCTCCACTTCCGGGATGGTTAGGTTGGGATCGGCGACCACCCCTCATTCCACGCCTTTTCCTCCCAAACCTCTGGCGGAATTGCTGGAGGGGCTTTTGCAGCAAGCGCACATTCGCCACCCCTCTTCCCTCCCGCCACAGGCAACATGCCAACAAGTGGGCTCCAGGCGTTATCCTTGTCTCGGCGAAGTCCAGAACCATGGGTTGAAGTGGGTTAAGGATCAACAAAGGGAAGAATGCATGAATGGTCTGAAGCATTTTTCTGGAAGCTGTGTCTGATCGTTGGAGGGCAGCCAATACGTCGCGAGCCAGCGACATGCTTCCATCTCTGTTGGGTTCACGAACGCCCAGCGGGACTCTATCCTCCGACAGCCACTGGACTATAGGGACCATCTTCCCCAAATAGGGATGAACATAAAAAACTTTGAAACCCCCACCTAGTAATACTTTGGGATTAAAAGGGATCATTGCTAGACTAAAAAGGGAGTCTAGTTGGCATGCTAAAAATTGTCCGAATCACAGGCTTCAACCGTCAACCCATCATCTCTGCACAAAAGGTCCGTCCGAATCCCGGAGGGGCACGTTGACTTGGGTCAATAGCTTCGCGGGCACCTGGGAGTTTCCGTAGGTTTCCGTAGATGTCTGTGTCTTTGGGGGATTTTTGGTTGTGTTTTTCAAGGTCGAATTCGGAAGGGGGGGGGGGTTGGCGGCCGGAGAAAAATAGGAGGTTCATGTGCTTATGGTTGGGGTCTTGGGGTTTGGGGTTTGAGTTTGGCAAATATAATTGTTAGTAACTAGTTGGTGGTGTTTGAGCCACTCATGAAAAAAAAGAACATTCTACAACATGCCCTAGACATCCAGTCATACCTCCTGTTAAAGGTGTTTTTGGATGTTTTAGGTATGTTTTTGGGGTCCAGATACTTTTTTAGGAACTGTTTGGATGTCTAGGGATGGGTAAAGACTTTCCGACCAAAAATAGTCCTGGAAATCATAAATTAACCTCTGCAGTGAGAGATTAACCCTTGTGACACTCCATGAAATACTGATTAGTTCATAATAATCTCTATATAGTATAGAGATCCTTATTATAGAGTACCCTTCAAAAGGATTATGCTACAAAAAGACAACGGATCTTTTAGAAGGATCCAAAAAAACATGGCCTATGAAAATAATCCCAAACTATAAGTGGTCACTGTTCACCTATATGTTGATATACGCGAACCTGTTAAGACTGGACAGTGGGGATATGCGTGGACCATTTCCGCATTTTTCATGTGGAGCAAGACAAAGTCCCTTCAAATATTTGGAAATCGAATGCAGCTCTATGAAAAAAAATCACGACAAAAATCAAAAACAAACACATTGCAACTCGTCTTTTGATAGAAGATTTCCAAATATGTCAATGGGCCGATAAACCCGGAACCCATTTGCTTTGAGGCGGTGAACATCTTTGGCAAGTTGTTTCGAAAAAGTAGAAGATAAAACCCATGGCGAATCGGTTTTCGAGAAACTTCAGTCAATATCCTTCCGTAACACTGAAAAAAAAAACAACCAAATTCATGGTTCATGGGACTGGATCCGATTTTTCGGCCAATTTTTTGTGTGAATTTTGGAGTAAAACTTGCCTGTTTTTGCTTTTAGGGGGAGGGTATCTTGCCAAGGATCTATCTTGAGGTCCATACCCGACATGAGCAAGAAACAAAACACACAAAGATCTCATCCCATTTCATACCATCCATGTATGATATATCTACCTACATTTGGTTGATTTTTATGGTAGGTAAATATATCATACATGGATGATATGGGCATAAAAAACCTGGTCGTTGTTCTAATAATCGGGATTTTTGTGGCGATTTGATAATTATTTACAATGAATAGTATAGTAGCATCATTGGAAATATGGAGTGACCATAATCTCAATATATGCCAATCCCATAGGATCCATCTACGGTACATGAACCTACAGTTGGTTGGTTCTTAATATAAAAAAGTTGGTAAATATACCATCCTATGGCAATAATAATCTTTACAAATAATGAGCGTATCGTAGCAGATCATAATCCTATATTTCCATATACTCCTTTTTTTTTTTGGAAGGCGACGCAGTATCAACTTGGATGTCCCAGGAAGTCAGTAATTAAATTGCTAGTAAATTGGTTATTTCACCCCAAGGAATACCCCAATGTATAATAAGTAGGTAAAATAACCTATTGATCCTAACCATTTATATACTAACTTCCGTCCCGGGACCATCCAAGTAGGTCCCTTTAAAAAACCTCCCTCCACATCTGAAAAATATGCTCGTCAAAATGGGTTCATCTTCCCCAAGTTTCGGGATGAAAATTCCAAAAATCTTTGAGTTGCCACCACCTAGTCATCCTTTTTTTTTTTGGAAGGTGACTCACTATCAACCTCAACCCCCCCCTCCCCCACCCAAAAAAAAAACAACCTCCCTCCATGGTTGCCAAGGCACGAAAGTTAAAGCAAAAGCACCACACACAGAGAAGGCCACAGCAGGTGAGGTAGCGATGCCCAATTGTGTGATATTTAAAGAGGCGCAAACCTCCAAACAGGTGAGCCACGGTCAAAAAACACCTGAAAAAACTTTCCATGAAATACTGGTTGGTTAGGACCCCTTTATGGTAAGTTTCCCATACTATTCCCATATCTTTAGGGATTCTTATGGGAATAGTATGGGAAACTTACCATAAAGGGGTCCCATCATTGGGGGTCCCTGAAAATCTCACTGATGAGATGAGAAAAGTTACCCCCCCGTTACACCGTTTCGTTTGGAGAAGCAAGTCCCAAGGAAGGAAAGATTCAGGCCATGAAACATTGATTTCACATGGTCATTTTAATGGAAATTTTGAAATGAGTCACGCTATTTTGAAGTAGCGATTTATTTCATCAACAATTATCGAAGGGATTTATAATCAACAATCCACCAATTTAGTAGGGATTTTAGTAGGGATTCTATTTCATCAACAATTCCAGATAAGAAACAACTTTTAGTAATGGTCGGCTTGACTTCCAGGGGGTTTGAGAAGTTTGGACGTTGTTATATTCTCTCGGTTCGGTGAGGTTTTTTTCTTGAAAGGCGAGACACTTTGTATTCTCAAAGGGAATTTTGATCAAGGGATGTATATGAAATACGAAAATATGTAGATATCTGATATATTATATGGTATATAGAAATATAATTTATTATGTATGGCAAATAGATTATGTGCAGTACACACGTAAACAGGAAACAAATGGAAACAATATATGCATAATGAGGAATCCCTACGAATGACAATAGAAAACTACTGTTACATCCCAAATACCCCCACAAAAAGGAAAAATCCCCTGAAATCAAGGATTGGTTCAAATGAAATTTCCTTTTGAAATGGTCCCCTTCCTGGGGACATGTTCATTTTCTGGGGACGTATATATCTAACAAAGAAAACCCAAGCATCCTGGAAAACATAGGATTCCACCCTTGAGTTCATCCAAAATCACCGGTACATGAAACGTACCAACATTGTTGGGTGGTGGTTTTCCAGCTTGTCGTTCGTTACTTTTCGGAGGTTGTACCCTCCTGAAACTAACATAGCACCTGGAAATGGATGGTTGGTACTTTCCTTTTGGGGCCCGGCCTAATGTCAGAGCGAAAATGTTAGTTTCAGGGAGGGTAGCTTCAATCCCTGGGAGTCAAAGACCATTAAGAAAATAGCCCCCTGAAATTGTTGATTGTAAATCCCTACAAAAATCATAGTTGTTTAGGAACTCCCATTTTATTTAATGGTCGACTTGGACTTCCAGGGTAATCTTCAACAAAACCAGTGACTTTGTCAAAACCTACCCCCGCTGAGTCGAGGACCACGGTACTCAGTAAATAGCCTCAACCGCTTTGCGCAGCGGTTGATGAAGTTGATGGGAGATGATCAAGAGAAATTCAAAGACAAGTCAGCCATACCACAAGCAGCTTATATAAATATAAACCTTATATACAGCTTATATTAGATTGGCCAGCTGTTGTGAAGGTTGGTTGGTCCGGTGTGTGACTGCTTAATTGCTGCTGGTGCATAATCAATTACACTGTCCGAGGGCATACATTTATTTGGGAAATCCTCACCTATATGTACAGGAATCCCTTAATTGAAAACTTCTTGCCAGTCGTCATCCTTGTGGTCACTAGCATCTTGGTCATTCATATATTCACTGGCATCTTGGTCATTTATATGGGAATTATTTCATAAGATATGACAGAACCAAACACTCATTGTATGGTATATTTACTTGCATTTGTTTCAACTTCATGGTAAATGTAGTTTAAACAACCAGACATGGAACCTATGGGTACTTAAAAAGATGATGCAAGGCCATCGTTTGTAAACATCACCTCCGTGAAAAAAAAACAATTGAAACCGGATCACCCAAAAAAAGTCCCCCCCCAAACTTTACTAAAAAGCCAACCAACCGACGAAAAAAAACAACATCCTTGCCTGGAACCCCAAGGCCAACCATTTTTGTTAATGGATGTTTCAGTTGGATGATGAACCAAATCTTTATATAGAAAATGGTTGGAAATCACCATTTCCATCCATTTATGAATGGTTGGCCTTGGGGTTCCAGGTGGAAGTCCAAGTCGACCATTAAACAAAAAATGTGTTTCTTTTTAACAACCCAATGACGGCCATCATTTTTTTGGAGTAGGGAATTTGAATCAACCTAATAATCGTGACCCCTCAAAGGCCTGTCTATTTTGAAAGCTAAAACACCCCTGGTAAAAACAGGTTCATTTACCCTTCCATTGGAGAGTCCAAGAGGATTCTTAGGCTATGTGAGCCACGAAAAAAAAACACCTCCTACTTTCCATTGAATCCTGGTTGTTTAATGACGGGATCATGGAATATTCAGGATCCTTTTTTTCATGGTTGATGAAACACTCCCCAAAATACACCCCGGAAATTTAACATAGCCCCTAAAAATAGGCCATCCCAAAAGGAAACTCATCTTCTAACCATCCATTTTCAGGGGCTATGTTAAACTTCCAGGGGGTATTTCATGGTTTATGAAACAATCCCCAAAATACAATCCAAAAGAGTGGTGGTTTCTATTCTTTCGAAAATGTCCGTCACCTGTCAGACCTCCACAACCACAAAAAATTACACCACCAAACCTCTCGGGACCCGAGGTATTCATGGCGGTCGTCAATCAACCTGCCCCTCTCCTAACATACCCCCCCCTCCAAGATAAGGGATGGTTTAATAGCCGGCCTAAAGAAAGGGGAAACCCATGGGTTTTCATAAACCCTGATCAAATAAGACCTCGCTATTTTTTGGTTTTTGGTGGGATTTTACCATAGCCTTAGGGCGGTGGGGGGGTTTGGTTGACGATATCGTCATCAAGGCAACCAAAAGACCCCACAACTCAACGATCAAAAAGAGCTCCACGACTTTTTTGGCCTCAACAGTTAAGGCGAGAGGAGACCCCCATGGGGTTCCCATGACGAGAGGGTCATGGAAAGATCAGTGGTGTAAATTTAATAACTGTTGGGTCACAAGTAAGTCCCCTAATTAGATCGGGTTAGTCGAGTTATAAATGGAGGATTAATAAGTGAACTCCAAGTGATGAATAACTTCCTTGGATGTGTTTGCATAAAATACTTGGAAAGGTAAAAAAAATATTCTCACAAATGGTGATTTGCCATGGTTGAAAGTCAAACATCACCCCAAAAAAAATGCAAGTGAAAAAAAAGCAGGCAAAACTTTTTGGAAGAGGGTTTACCTTGAGGAGGGTAATCATGATCCTCCGTAAATAATAGTACTCAGTACAACCCAACACAACCCGGCGAGGATGAAAGGGACAAACTTTGAGACAGAAGGATTTGAAGAATACAAAAAAGATGATGAATCTTCTATATCAAATATATGAACTAGTAGCCCGAGAAAAACCACTGTTTTTCAAAATGGTGTTTTTTCTGTTTGAAAACCACCAGTTTTAGATCCTTTGGGTCCTGGTGACTCATACAATTATTCCTACATTGAAGGTTGGCCATTGGCTGAGTTGAAGTTCAAAAAACACCCAGGTCACTCACTTACTTGACCAAACCAAGACACCCGTGAGCCGAAGGCTGCATTGGCCAGAGTCGACCAATCTGAAGCAGCGGTTTCGGTTTTTCAAGTCACCAGGAATCATGTTTGGGCCGTAAAAATCTACCCTTACAAAGAATCCGTAAGGGATGTCGGCCGAATTGTTGAAACCCACATGTTTTGAGGCCCCTTTTCGGGGGGGTGTCATGAATGGAGGGTCTCGTGTTTGTATAGATCGGGATTCTTAGGGTACCATGTATTTGGGATGTAACAGTAGCAATTTTTAACCTGTGGTTCAGGTTAGGATCATATTTCGAACCTATCCCTAGCAACATGTGGTACAGTAGATGTCATCATTCTACCCATTAACAGTGGGAAGTAAAGGGTAACGCCCCTGAAAACTAACATGACATTGGAAATCACCATTTTCACAAGGAAATGCATCTTCAAAAGGTGGATTGTCCACCCAGTCATGCTAGGTTTTTCTGGGTGGTTTGTCTGTACTAAAACTATGATGATCCTGGTTTGTGACTGGCATACTGGGATTGAGAGCATCCCAAACATTTACCAGTAAAACTAGTTGGTGGTCTCAGCCCATTTGAAAAATATTAGTCAAAATGGGGAATCTTCCCTAAATAGGGGTGAACATAAACAATATTTGAAACCACCACCTAGTGATGACATGTTCAATCTAGCTGGTGGTTTCAAAGTAGAGTCAGCTACATGGAACCGGGTAGTTGGGGGTTGATCACCGTGTTCGTTGAACATCCCGGATGTTACTTGGTGGTTTCAACCAACCCATTTGAAAAAGATGCGCAAGTCAAATTGGATCATTTTGCCAGGTAAGTAGGGGGTGAACATAAAAAAACATTTGAAGTTTCACCACCCAAAATCCGTACCCTCCAGGGAACTAACATATCCCACCTTGGGAAAGGGAAAATCATCTTCAAAATGCCATTTTTGGGAGATATGTTAGTTCCCTGGAGGGTATCTCTGCACCCCCCCCTTCCTTTTATCACAAACAAACACAGCAGCGGGCCGCCTAAACCTGCTAAGCGTCCACTGGGAAAGCCTTGGCGACTTTCCTGGAGGATCAAGGTGGAGGTTCCCCCGGAAAAACACGTTTTTTTCAATGGGATGAAATGTCATAACCATGGTGATCGTAAGTTCCCTATGTAGGGATATTCCCCTTCCAAATGGGCTAAATGGCTTATACTAACCATGGGGTGATCCTCCAAGTGTGAATGACCCCAAAAAATAAGATGGGTAACGGAGGGTTATTTCACCCTACTTGTAGATATCTATAGGGGTTAAACTGCAGCCCCAGTGGTTGTAGATATTTATAGGGGGTTAACTGGGTTTATAAACCTATACTTGGATGTCACAAGACGGAAGTGATCGGATCTAATGGTGATCGGATCAATGGGTTAGTTATCACCTACTTATGTTCATGGAGTCTTCCTTTGGGGTTATTTCGCCCACTGATCCTTTGATCCTAACTTCCAGGAACATCCAAGTGGATGATGATCATATAGGAGTTCACCGAAGGCAAAGGTGAGGATTTTTGAAAGTACACCTGCCATGAAAGGATCGATGATAAACCAAGACTACTGGGAGTGGCTAGCCATCTACTTGTTTTGTCCTACATTCCCACTGCACCGGACCAAGTGTAACAGTCAAGTCCATGCAGGTCAATTTTCAGGTCCCAAAGCGGGACGAAATAGTGATGCAAATATTTTCCCCACTGTTTTCACGCAGGGAGTGTAAAAACGGCAGATCCCCCAAAAAAACATTATGTATTTCAGAGGATCCGTTTGTATGTCGTGAGAATCCGAGAGGACACCCCGAACCAAAGATGGGGATTTTTTGGGATTTTTCCGACCATCAAATCCGACTCGAAGAAGGGGTCTGGATTCTTAGGGTCTAGATATGCATAAATATATACACATATGAATATATCTATCTATAAAGCCAGGAAGTTCAGTCGTCTACCAAACGAACTTCCCCAAAGTAGGATCGGGAATCCGAATGATCCATGGATCATCCTAAAACCAGCCACGAATTGTTTGGGAGAAAGTGGACTTCCAGGTCATGTTGAGGGTGAAAAGTGCTATCCCTTGCACGTTTGACAATTTGTTGTTTCCCAAGTAATCTTTGTGTCGATCCATCAAAAATAAATTGAATTATATATATCACATATTACACTCCCTGAAAGTAACATAGCACCTGCAAATTGATGGTTGGAAGATGAATTTCCTTTTGGGAAACCCTACTTTCAGGTGCCATGTTAGTTTTCCAGGGTGTAAACAAAACTTACTTTATGTTTTTAGATGACTGGTACTTTTAGATTTCCTTGTCGAATGATTGGAACTAAAGGTGGACAATTTTTTCCCTTTGTGATGGATCATTAAACCATTGGTTTCCCTTAACAGGGCCTTATTAAACCCTTGTTTCTGAGTTAAGGGGGGGTTGGTTGATTATCCCATGGTAGAAAAACTACAACAAGATCCAAACAAACATAAACATCTGCGAGTAGTTCACAAAAGATCCTGATCCCCAATTGAGCCACGAAAAAACCCGGCCTTAATTTCCATGAAATAGTGGTTGTTTCATAGGGATCCTTAGGTTTATCAAAATCTCCACATAGCTGGGTATTATAATCCCCTATATAAACAACCAGGGGCCCTTTTTCCATTTTGCTCAATTTGTTGTTCGCGCCTCTGCTTGCATAGCCCAAACCATTAAATGGGCGGTGTAAGCAGAGCAGGTGACCTCAAAAAACAATGGATCGATCGATGCATGGATCCACCCCCGAAAACTAACGGCCGTCCCCTGAAAAATGGTGGAAGACGATCACCTTCCCTTTCAAGAAATGGAGCCTTGTTAAAGGACATTCGTTCATTTTCGTTGGTGTAACAATCAAGAAAAAAAATCAACGAATTACCCGCCCTGAAACTAACAGTTCGCACCTGAAAATGGATGGGTGCAACACTAGTTTTTTTTCGGGGGATGACCTACTATGTTAGTTGCTGGTACCGTGCCGTGGCCCCTGTGTATTTTACCAGAAAAGAGAGGCCGGAGGTGGTGGGGTGGGGTGGGTTAGTTTTACAGAGTGTAGATACCCAAAACATGTTTTTTTTTCCGCAAAAACCTTACCCGAAAAGTTTCCGAACTTGAAATTGAATGATGGATTCCAGTTCTTGTATTGTACCAACCAAATTGGGAACAGTGATTGTATCAATCGTTTGAATTTAGGATAATGATTCAATTTAAATGGTTATCATAGATACCAACCTAGGAAAAGGGGGTCTTTTTTCTCATTGGTTCTCCCAAACCCTTACCATAGGATCCATGTATGGCATATTTTCCTACATTTACCATAAAAAAACATCAACTAAATGTAGGTAAACATGCCTCTCCGATATCCCATGGATTCTATGGAAAGTCCCAGGGTGACAACATTTTCTTTCATGACTCGTTCACGCGGTCACCGTTACACCCACATCAACCTAACCAAGAAAAACACGACAAACTTTGATACATCAACCCAACCCTAACACAACACAACAGACGTTGATGACACAACGTGGCAAGGCAAGATGATGCATGCAAGATACAAAAATGAGGACCAAGGGTGCTGCAATCAATCCTGCCTCAGTTGCTAGAAAAACAACGAATGGCCCTAACTGCGGGCGGATCTGCTTGATAGGCAAAAACAACGTTTTGGAATTCTTTCTGGCAATGTGGCATCTGCAGACTATTCGAGAACCCAACGATTTGTCCTAAAAGGTCGACCGTGCCCGAAGGGATGCTGTGCAAAAGATTCGCTGTCTGATCAGGGTTTGATTAGGCATCTGCGATTTTTTGGCGGTCAGTCATTTGAAAACCCAAAATTCACCACGTTGGAAACAACTTTCCTGCACAGTCTCAAAGAAAATTCCATGTAACATACCGCACACCGCAAAAAACTACCAAAATCATAGAGGAAATCCTGAATAATATCCTGAATCATATCAATGCGTTTTGAGGTACCTGGGGTATGCAGAGGTCATTGTATTACCCAAACAAAGCACTATTAAGTGGAAATACCTCAAATCTACCATGCATCTGTATTGGTTGATGCCCCAACATGGGCCGCATTTAATGATCCCTGGTATGGTCCAAGGGTCTGTTGAGAATTTCTGAAAGAACCATGGTGGAAACCATATCCACACAATATCCATTTCCATACAGATTTGCCGTTCGACGGCAACGAGTCCATCAAGTATAAAGTCGTGTCCCAGCAACCACATGTCACAAGGAAAAGCACACAAACTAAAGTTGGTGGTTGAAACAAACCCAAACCTTCATTGGCTCACATAACTAGGTAGTACAATCAAATCCCTTATATACCCTAAACAACCAGGGGCCCTTTTTTCATTGCTCATATCTTTCCTGCACAAAGAAAGGCATAGGATACCCATACCATCCATGGGACTGGTATATTTACCTACGTTTGGTTGAATTTTCTGGTAAATTAGTCGGTAAATATTCCATACCTACTTAAATAACTTTGAAACAGGGTATTCCTTGGGGTTATTTCACCCACTGATACGATCACCATTGATCCGATCACTTCCGTCCCGGGACATTCCAACGGTGAATATATCTGCACAAACAACCAATGTCTTAGCTGGGCTCTAGATACCAAAGAGAAGGCATAGGGCATCGCCAACAAACCTGAAGGAAACGCGGTCGAACTCGGTGATCCGTGAAATGGAACTCTCAAGCAGGCGGTGAAAAACAGCCGAGTGAAGTGACATATATCCAAGTGGAAAGTTATATTATTTTACTATTTACCAACTATGTATATTGTAGGATAAATACCATCGCAGTCCAAGTTTGGCCCATTAGTTGAATGTTTTGTTTTTTCCCAAAATGAAGTAGTGATTTTGAATCAACCATGTTTCATTTGAATACCCCCTGGAAGTTTACCATAACCCCTGAACATATACCATCCCATAAGGGAAAGTAGTTGGATTCCAACTATCCTGTTTCAGGGGCGAGCTGTTAAACTTCGGGGGTGATAAGTCATTGATTTGGTGGTGAAAGCCTTATCCAAGCCTTCATTTGCCCATGTTGAAAACTCGTGGATGAAACATCAGGTTTTTTTTGGAGGAAAACTGCGCCAGTAGATTTGCTCCTTGGAACTAAAACAACAAGCACTTGAAACAATGGTTGGGGTTTCAGTTGAATGACGACCCTAAATCTTTACATGAAAAAATGCGTGGAAACCACCGTGTCCATTCATATTAAGTTGCTTTAAATTGAGGGTTCCGGGCAAATACCACCAAAAAGTTGGAGATTCAGCGAAACATCGACAACGGCAACACTAAAAACTTGGATTTGCGACTCTTCGATGCTTCGGAAAAGTGAATCAAAAACATTCTCCCAAATGATCTGAACATCAATATCTGGGCTGGTCTCATTGGTTAAAGGGATCATGTATGACTACATTCCAACCAATCATGCCTGGATTTGCTTAAGATGCCTGGAAAAAGTCAAACATATTCTGCCAAATTGGTAGGCAATGATGGTGATTTACTCCCCCGAAATTTAACATAGAACCTGAAAATGGTGGTTCCCAATAGGAATCTCCTCTTTGAGGGGTCCATTCTCGGGTTCCATGTTAGTTTCGGGGGTGTACTATGGTACAATCCGTGAAAAATCACCAGCAACAAACAAATCCAAGAAAAAATGAAGAGAGTCCGAGTAGCTTCCTAGGTGATTCTCAAAGAACAATTGCGTGTACCCCTGACGTACCTGTACCCAGGTATGTATCTGGTGTTCTCAACAGATTCTTGGGGGATGAAAAAACCCGTAAATACCCATGTAGAAAAAGGGGCGTTTTTGTAGGGATTTCCCATTGCGGGGTATGTTGGTACGGTAGGGGTACATCCAACTAACCCCTGAGATTCTTTCCCAAAACAACGAACGATCCATGATCTTTGGAGATAAACTTAACCTTTTACACAGCGTCACGTTTCCACGATCCCCAAAAAAGGCAACAAAAAATGCAGCATATTGCCAGCTCCCTTTGAATAAATATCCTTTAAACAAAAAAAATGCTAAGGGATTCCTGAAAAATACTTTGGATACCCAATCCCATAGGATCCATGTATGGTCTATTTAATCTATTTACCTACATTTACCATACAAAATCAACGGTTCATGTGGGTAAAATACACCAGCTTTATGGATCCCCTTGGAATATTGACAGCATCTTCCCGTTCCAACTTCCAACTTCCACTCCCACCTGTGCCCACAAGGCAAGAGAAGAGATTCACCTCGTCTCGACCAGATGAGAATCGCCAGTTGTACCAAAGCGGGCCCACAAATCACAAACTCTACAGTGATGAAAACCCTTGTGACATTTTTATTAGTAAATGTTCCACGGAAGTTATACATGTTTATTGGAAGCTAGTAAATGGTTAGTAAATGGCTTATAACCTAGTTATAAATGAGGTATTCCTTGGGGGTATAACCCAATGATCCGATCACCTTTGATCCGATCACTTCCGTCCCGGGACATCCAAGTTGTGCCATTCCATGAAATTTTGGTTGGGTTTCATAGGCATCCTTACATTGGCTTACTATTAATCCCTATATAACTGGGATAGTTTGTCATCCCCTAGATGGGTGTTTCCTTAAATGGTGGTACCCCCAAAACACCCCAAAATGATCATTTTTAGTAGGAAAACCCATGGTTGTTGGGTACCACCATTTTAGGAAACCCCTATATACAGCAAAATAACCGGGGTTCTTGGTCACTGCTCAGTTGTAATTAGGGGGGCCCATAACTCCAGCTGCTTGGGGGGTGTCAGATAACCGAGTTATCCCTTTATTTTCATCTAGCTGGTGGTTGAACCTACCCCTTTGAACAATATTAGTCAAAATGGGAATCTTCCCCAAAGTAGGGATGAACATTCCAAAAATATCTGAAACCACCACCCAGTCATCTATTGATAGATGTTAAACAAAACTTGATAACTAGCTTCTAGGATCCCTAGTTTTTTTGAAGATGAATGTAGTAACCCCCAAAATGTTGAGCCTTTTCCAAATAGCCAATTTGGAAAGTATGGCCATGGGGTACTTCCAGATAAAAAAGTTGGTAGCCTGCGATCTACGTGGCACGCAAGCAGCACCCCGACAAAAAAAAAAACTATTCTCATATATACCGTAAATATATGTGAATTAACTATATATACAAATATATATGTACATAATTTTGAAAAATACGAAGACGGAAGCAAACATGGCCATCATGGCCAAAAGAATCTTTCGTGCTCAGCTGGTGCAGGGCCCAGGCGTCCGCTCTGATGGCATCTTTCATGGGCGACTTTGCTTCAGGCCTGAACACTGAAGCAGAGCTCCTCCAACCCTGACGAGCTTCCACGTTGTCGGACCACTTCACCACCGTCCGCAAGTAGACCCTCGTCAGAACGTGCAGGAATTGGTGCCACCCATCGTTGGGGCCTCCGCAGGCCTCAAACCCGCCGGGTATGTGGCAAGCACTGCCACTCTCACCAGAAATGATTCCCTGGAGCCGCAACTGTGTATTCTCTGTAAAATCAACATATATCCCCTCCCCCCAAAACCTAGGTTTTCACATTGTGGTGAGGGAGATAGGACAACAGAAACATGTGCGTGCAATTTTAAGTGTTGAAAATATTGCAGTGATGGTTCGGCACAGGCAAGAGTTAGAGTTAGAATCTTTCATGCGCATTATGAAACCGTGACCCCCACCCTTGCCAAAATTATAGCCTATAAAAATGAAGGGGGGTGCCTTTGCTCTTCAACCATTATGTCCCCTTGGAAAATTTGAATGTATGGCTAGTTTTCCCAAGTACGCCCCCAAAATGCCCGTTTTTTTTCTTGTCTCAAATTTGACGGAATCTCCCAAGAAGCAAACAAAACACGGAATCAGGGTGTATAACTCTATTTGCAACTGGTAGGGGCCCACCCAACTTGTACATGTTTCCCATTGAACCATAATGGGAGAACAAGTAAAATCCACAATGCAAGGTATGAATCATTGAAAGTCGCTAGTCGCTGAGGTGACGAAAATCAAACATATTCCCCTTGATTTTTGTGCAACCGCCGTTGCCAAAAAACAACGTACACAAAAAACAAAATGAACAAAGCAGGTTTACTAACCATGTTTTTGCTTGTGATTCGAAATTGAAATCTGTCTTCAGGTACCGAAAGAAATCTTGAGATTTTTTTGAGATACAGTTGATGGAAGACATCCTGCACCAGTTGAGTTTGGTAGTTTGTCTCATCATTTACAAGGTTTTAGCACCATCCCAGGTGGTTAGCCGGATTTCTTCCATCAACAGTATCCAAAAATAAACCGCAAAATAAAAATCCAACGCCCGACAAAACAAATCTATAGGCCAACTTTTACATGCATGGCTAAGTCAAAGGTGACACTTATGTTTCCTTGTCATTATTACAAAATGTATGCCAATATGTATCAACATGTACATATTCATCACTCATCCATAGTTTAACGTCCCATCCTACAGAAACCATGGTTTTCCTAGGTTTACCATCGGCCCTGACGCTGAGTGCAGTACTGTAGCGTCCCAAACACTAAGGTCCTGGAAAAAACACGACTCAAGCAATAGCAGTTCCAAGGTGGGGCCCCCGAACCGATCGTTTTTTCAATGGAGGGACATGAGGCCCCTATGAATGGCCGAAAAGAAATGGGTTTTCACCGGGGGTTATTTGACCCCACTTATAACTGGTAGGGGCCCACCATTGTGCGAGAGAAGTTTAAAAAACACAAATTAAATAAACTATAAACCATGAAATACTGGCTAATCAATCACGGGAACCTTTGTGCCCCCCTTGTGACATAATCCTCTAATCTCAAGAAAAAATAACACACAGAACCTGGTTTCAGTGTTTTTCATAGCTCACATGGTTAGGGTTTGCTATGTTATCATCGGTTAGGATCACCCCCATTTATAAGCCATGAAGTTCGGCCATTTGAGGAAGAGTTCCCACACCAGTTTTCAGGGACTTTTGGAGCGTAATCTTCATCCTTATAATTTGGTTTGTTGGAAATAATCCTCTGATAGAACTGGCTAGATGCCAATAACCTACAACCTAAACATCCCCTTTATAATCAGAAAATATTCAGGGGGTTATGCGGCTGTCAGTTGCGGCTTTGAGTATTTCAGGATTCTTAGTGGGGAGAATTATAAGTGACAGTGGGTTCCCTGATGGTTTCAGCTATAAGACTTCCTATGGGAAAATCAGGCTATAATACAAATATTCGCTAATGCTTTCGGAAAGCCTCCCTTAACAAAGCTCCAACAAAAACCCAAGGTGAAACATTTGCATGGCAACCCTTAGGTCCCCGGGACTCAAAGTGAAACTTTTAGGTGGAACATCCATGTAAAAATCCCACGGTCAACTCGAAGGAGCTAAGAGAAAAATAAGGCTAACCTAAGATGTCGTGGGTACCTGCTTTTTTTGTGGCCAAAAACTTATGGATCATCTCTTTGAATGTAGAGTTGTGCATGATTCATGGATCAAACAAAAACATGTGGCAACCAACAAAAATGCTGATACACTACAAACAAACATATCACCCAATGGCTCAAGTTGGTGGAAAAGTTAATCTTCTATGTTTGAATCTTCCCGGATCTAACCTTGTTTAATCAAATAAAAAACTTCCCAGCATCCAATGTCATCTGAAACCAGCAAGGTTTTTTTCATTCCATCACTTGGATTGTCCCGGGACGGAAGTTAGGATCGATCAATGGTGATCGGATCAATGGGGGTATTTCCTGGGTGTATAACCATTATAACCCACTGATCCTTGGAAATGTATATTTATCCCATGAAAAAAGGAATTAAATGTAGTATATTTCCAGGAAATGGGGAATAATAGTTCTGGGGTTAGTAAGTAAGTACCCAATGGTATAACGGACCTACTCATTTTCATGGGGTATTATTCCTTGGGGGTTAGTTATAACAACCCACTGATCCGATTCACCTTTGACTTTCCATCTAAATCACCTAAATTAGTTTTTTACCTACTAAAGTGGTATATTACCATACATTCATCTTATGGGTTTGGTAGGTAAAAATACCATTTTGCCATAGGTTGGTTGGATTTTTTCCAACGAACCGGTCCTGCGTTTTGGACACATTGACGGGTGGTGCGTTTTCCGAAGCGACTTGTGCTGCCTGTCTCAATAAGGACAGGTTGCCTGGCACTCAACAAGGCCGGGGCCCCCACGAATTGCGAACCGACCTTTGGGAGTCCATGGATTTTTCCAACAAAATTACAACACACCGGTAGAGCACACCCCAGGCAATCCCCATAGCCCACTATGAAAAGAATCCCTTTACAGCCTGTTGGTAAAGGTTTAGGGGTGTGTTCCAAAGGTGTGTTGAAACAAGCTTAGAATTTTTTAAGGGCCTTATCAGGGAATTACTAAGGGACAATCATGGTTAGTAACCCAAAGAATGCTATTTATAGGGCTGGTTAACCTACCCCCCCCCCCTCCTAACGTGCAAGTACCCGCCCCCAAGAAATAGCCGGCCTTATTAAGGGATTACCCTAGGGATCCAGGCATGTCCTAAGAAAGGGATTTCTCTAGTTGGTGGTTGCCAACCACAATTCAAAACATATGAGTTTACAAAGTACTCTTTCGCGAACTAAGTAATATCCCCGTAGCTACAAACCTCTACAACTTAAGGATGTTCCAAATTGTTTGCCAAACTCAAAATCTTCCAAAGCAAATTGGGCAAGCTATCAGTTGCAGCAACTGCTGAAATTCTGAAACATTCACAAACACAAAGTTCATCATCCACTTTTGGGTCAACCCAATTCCTTTAATTGCTTCAAACTTCACCAAAAAAACCCTTCCTATCAACACACAACGTATACGACCATATCTACTCGGTGGTTTCATCAACCCATCTGAAAAATATTAGTGAAATTGGACCATTTCCCGAGGTAGGGATGAAAATAACCACCCAGATATGTGCCATGGTCAAAAGTTGATTAATATGAAAGATGGTCATCCCACCTTTTACAGCAATCTTTATAGTGGATATCCGAAACTGTTTACCGATGATTGGGTCGGTTGAGTTTCCCATCCCCTACGACGGGATGCCCTGCTGATACTGGATGTAACTGGGTGATTTCACCCCTATATAAGTAGGTTATTTACGTTCCTTAAGTAGGTGAAATCAACCAACCAACTGATCCTAACCAGTTACTAAGTAACTTCCATGGGTCACATCCATACGTATGGAAAAAGAATGGGAGTTTGATCATCCACCCGATCGAAAACCTGCCTGCCGTACTGGAACCTGTCAACTTCCACCGCCTGAAAAAAGCAAAGCACAACAACGGCTCGCCTTGTGCTAGCGTGTGAGTACATGTAAAAGGAAGCGAACTACATGTAAAATACTTGTCCTTCCAACTAAAAATGTTCCCATTCATAGCAGAAGCAAGCGTTTTTTGTACGAATTTCTACTATAGGTAGAAGACAGTATCAAACGCTACGTTTCCTACTCAGGATTTTTTTCAGGGGGGTAGTTGGATGTACCCCTACCAACCCTACCAACGTACCCCTTATGGGAAATCCCTATATAAGCCCTGTCTAGTGGGTATTTATGTCTGATAATCTCCAAGAATCCCTAGAGAACATAGTAAATACCACGGGTACAAGTACACGTACGTCAGGGGTACACCCAATTGTCCCTTGATTTTTTAAACCTGACAGTCAGCTTCGATTCTACCAATGGTTCGGATCAATGACTTGGCAACACATTTTTTTTTGAGACGATTTTCCCCAGTCGACCATTTTCACAAAAAAACATAGAGGGTTGAATCACCGAGTTTTAACCTATCTTTTTTTAACGTAGGGAATGTTAATCATCCAAAATTGGGGGGACTCTTGTTTTATAATAGTCGGGTTGTCGACTTCCTGGGAAATGTCGACCGCAACATATGTATCATTTTATATATTTTATCCATGGGACTGGTACATTTGCTCACTTAGCCGTCCTGGACCCTGAAATAAAGCCGTTTGAACGGCTTATTTTCCCTACTAAACCCATAATCCCAAAAAAGTTTAAAGTTTATCCATAAGATCCATGGGACTGGTACATTTGGTTCGAACAGCCCGGAAGGAAGCCACCCTTTTTAGTAGTAAGGCTTCATTTCATCAACAATTCCAGGCTACTCAGTTTTTCTATTGGTCGGACAGACTTCCAGAAGGAACAATTATATCAATTCCTTGGTATCGTGTCCTTACCTGCGAAATCGCGAAATCTCTGGAAACCAAACAGTTGGAAATCTATGGAAAAACCTGAAAAATCACATATGAACCACGAACAAATAAACAACATAATAATACTCGTTGTTAATTAGGGATCCTAAACGAGATTTATGAAATACTCCCTATACTAGGTGGTGGATTCAACCCAACTGAAAAATATTAGTCAAGTCAAATTGGACGACCCTCAGGGGAAATCACTCCAAATAGCTATCCGTTCCCTTTGTAGCGTTTGTAGTGTTTGATTCCCCCCCAATATGGTGTCATGCTTTTTTAAATGACCCCCCAAAAAAAACAAAAACACCACTTTCCACCCAAACAATTTTTCAACGTTCCAGCAACCCTTACCTGAAGTCCATGAAAATTGGGGTCATTTTTCGGGATCTTTGGATGTAAGGATTGTGACGGTTAACGGTTAATAGGGATCCCTTCATTAAAACATGAATAGACTGGATTACTTAGATTACTTATCACTCAGTTCCTAAGGTTTTGTTTGGCAATCCTTATTGTTTCATTCCCCCCTTAATGGGATCAAACATCATCGATCATCAATCCCATGAGTTTTCTCCAACATCGGATCGAGTTTCCACACGTTTCGAGTTCCAGCAAATGGCCTTAGATATGAGGATGTGATGTCAGGGTTCAGACTTCGAAACCCGGCCGGAGATTTGAACCATGAAATACTGCTTTCCAGGTGCCCTTTTCATCCCCTAGTTGGAGGTCACTTAACCCCTTGAAAGGATCACTTAACCATCCCAAAAACGTCACTTTGAATCACCAGGTGTCTGATAGGGGATGCATATTCTAAATGGAATCTTGATGGTTTCAATAATGGTTGTTTAATGACCATGATTGTTTAATAGGGATCCTGAAAATAATGGCGTATGAAATAATCCCCACATAATTGGGCACGATGTCATCCCCAAGAAATCCCCTGAACAATCAAAGTCCCTTTTTTTTTCGGATGCTCATGTGTTGGGCCATCTTTTGCCAACAATGACCTTTTTTGTCAAAGAGGCGAGGTAAGTAAACCGTTGACATTTATATAAAATGTGAGTTGGGTTCTTTGAAATCGTGACCTTAAGAGGATTAAACGGTTAAAAGTCCGGCTAACCATCTTTGCCAAATTTGGGCAGTTTGGCAAACATATTTGTCTGGGAGTCCTTACCCATAGCATGCATGTATGGTATATCTATCTACATTTACCATACCAAATGCAGGTAAATATACCATACATGGATGGTATGGTTTAAATGTCGGCCATTGAGTAAATGGGAACCCTAGGGATTGAATTTTGTATCTTTACGAACTGTAGGAAATCAGAACATAGCCCTGCAATTCCAAAGACTAATGAATAAACGGTCGTTTTCAAAAAACCGTCAGTTGAATAAACGGTCGTTTTCAAAAAACCGTTATTTCGAAGTGGAGACTTATTTCATCAACAATTTTAAGGCAAACTATGTTTTGAATGGTCTTTGCTGACTTGCAGGGATTCAAGAAACCACCAGCAAAAACTTCAGAAAGTTGATGAATAACTCGTAGGTTTCAAGTAGGGGCCCATCTTGTACCATGAAAACGATCGTAGTACTCCATTTGTAACAACCGTAGGGGTCCGTCTTGTACCATAAAACCCATAGGCTCCATGTATGGAATATTTACTTACATTTATCCTAGATTTTGGCCAAATGTAGGAAAATATTCCATACAGGGAGCATGTGGGTAACATAATAGATTAATAGAAAATGATTAGCATAATATATTAACATGATTGAAGGAATATTTAGGGAAAGAAATTTAGTAGTCTGGGTACTCTAGCATGGAGAGGCTTGTTTTTTCCCTACAAGGTGGACCCCTACCAATTGTAAGTGTAATTATAACCCCTAAAAGAAGGTTTATAAACTTTATAACCCCACTTACCCATGTATAAGGCCGTTTATAGGGGTTATAACTATACTGATAACTTATATAAATTTTATATAGTGGTTACAACTACACTTATAATTTTTAACGGGCCCACCGATCGTGGGTGTTTGACTCGCTTTCAAGTGACTCATCTTGCCTGGTTGACTCCTGGGATTTTCTGTCGCAGTGGTGAAACGAGTTTTTTTTGAAAGAAAACCACCAAATGATGCTCCAATCCCTTCAAGTGGTTGTTGGGTTTGTAAGTTTTGTTGGGTGCCAAATAAATACGTTCTCTAAATAACGGCTTTTCTCACGTATTTGGACATGTGTTTTTTAATAGATCTCATTATAATCATATATATATATAATCTCGTCACTTCCAATCCTACGCCGTATCATTGCTAAACTGCTAAACATTTTTCTGGGAAACCACAAAGATGGAAAAACAAGTGAGCAACAAAAAAACTGGTTGCTTACGGTAAATGGAGGATTAGACTACCAAGTTATGTGGGGAATATAACAAGCCATTGCGAGGATCCTTATTAAACAACCAGTATGTCATGGAAAGTAACCGATGGTTTTTTCATTGCTCAAGTGAAGCAAACATATTCCCTCTTAAAGGTTTGTTAACCATCATCACATCCCTTAATGATCCCTTCATAAAACTACTAAAAGAAACTGCAGGATTTCTTTCTGAACCATCAACCTTATATGACATCATGTACCCAATGAAAAGATTTCCAACCTGGCAATTCTACGCCACCCACGTGACCCGTACGGCTTGGGATGGTGACCTTCCACGTGACCCGAAATCAAATGGTTGAAAAAAAAACAACGTGACCAACCCAACGTAACTATAGGGTCACTTTGAACCTCGGCTTGGAGGTTCAAATCTCAAAATGGAATCTTGGGGTTCCTTTTGTCGACCATTAAAATAAATGGTCTGAGTCTGAATTGTAAAAGATCATGATTTTAGTGGTGATTTGGTTACCTGGTGGTGGTTGAACCAACCCTTTTGAAAAATATGATCGTCAAATGGGATCATTTCCCCAAGTACAGTGGCGGTGAAAAGCAAAAAAATGAAACCACCACCTAGTTTATAATCAACTCCTTATATTGGGGA
This sequence comes from Breviolum minutum Mf 1.05b.01, assembly GCA_000507305.1. Taxonomy (NCBI): domain Eukaryota; class Dinophyceae; order Suessiales; family Symbiodiniaceae; genus Breviolum; species Breviolum minutum. The sequence continues at coordinate 104,837 of DF240531.1, forward strand.
TAAACTGACTCATCCCACCTTTCATGACGGGCATCTTACATGGACAAAAAATCAAACCCCTGACGGAATAGGGTGTATGAGTTTACTGACCTGAAATCTAGCATAGATACCCAAAATAGCCATGATACATCACAAAAATCATAATTTTTGGTTCTCTGTTCGTCAAAATATCAGGGGTGTATCCCCGATCCTCTTGGGTAAGGAATCCCATAAGGATCCATGGGGCTGATATATTTTACCTACATGAAAACCATTGAAAATCAACCATTCATGTGGGTAAATATACCATTTCCATCCATTTCCATGGATCCTATGGGATACTTACCTATAGTTGTTGGGTTGGGATGGTTGTTGCCCAATCATCCCAAATGTATATGCTTACTATAGGGATTCCAATCTATGGGAATGAGACTTCATCAACCCCAACCAAAGTCGTCGGACTCATCGGATCCTCTTGTTCGCCGTAACGATGCTGGTGAGCATGATGCCAAGAAGCCTCAGAAGAAAAAAAACAAACACCAAAGGATGTTTCAAGGATATCTCTTTGCATATAGAAATGATAATGAAATGATAGATACACATATACATATTGTAATTTTCATTATGGATACATCATGTGTTTCATATTTCAAAATATTTTGCTACCGACTACCCTAGTCTTCCTAGTCATACCGAACGTGAGGATCCGTGTGTTTTTCGGAGAAGACAGCCGTGCATGGGTATATTAACCTGCCATCCCACCCCCTTGTGTTTGGATAATAGGATTCTTAAAGGGGAGGGGGTGGTGATTCCCCTAATCTTTCCCTAAGGTTACCCAATCTTGCTAGGAATCCTTGGGGTTCCCCAGCACCCCTGGAGGAGTAAGTTTGCAGTCTTAAAAGACCATTGATCCCGGAGACTCTGAAACTAGATGCATGTGGAATTTCCAGGAAAACTATCTCATAAATGCATTTGATTATGGGGGGAACTGCATTTGATTAAGCAGAAATCTTTCATCACTCTTTGTGTAATGTTTTAGGGACATACAAGTCCTGTGGTTCCACTTTTCATGAAAGGTTCCAATCCTGGGAATCCAATCATTCGCCGTTGACAAAGGGAATCCGACCACCCCCCCGCAAAAAACAAAACATAGCAATGAATTACATTCCCCAAGTTTAACATGGAACCTGAAAATGATAGTTTCCAATAGGAATCTCCAAACTTCCAGGGGTCTATTTTCAGGGACGAACTGTTAAATTTCGGGGAGGGTATCCATCCAAAAAACCTTCAAAAGGTCAGCATTTCTTAAAAAAACATGTTTTGTTTGGATGTTTTGGGCTGATTTTGTTGGACATTTCGGCGTTTTGTTTGTGGTGTTTTTTTTGTGTTTGTTGTATTTTGTGGTCTTATGGTTTTTTGTATTTTTGGCTTGTGCTTTTTCAGAATGTATGTCATTACAATACAATATAACAAATATATTAATGATAAAGAAACATTCTGAATATCAACATTATATAAATAATATAATATATCTTTCTACTAGTTCATGTTTCTTTACTCAAAAGCCGCGGAGTTTGGTGATCTACTTTGGGTCTCCCGAACCCCACGATACAAATCACCGTCCATTCATTCCATTCATCATCCATAGCCTCATAGGACCTTAGTAGGTGAATCTGTGAAAAAAAACATGTTGGCTGAAGAGCAGCATGTTAGCTGTTCGAGGTATATATAGGTGTTTCCAAAAATAGGGGTACCCCAACATGGATGGTGCATAATGGAAAACCCTATTTAAAATGGATGATTTGGGGGTACCGCGGTTTTTCGGAAACATCCATATATGAGTCCAAAGACCACTAAAGAAATCAGGTTTTCACCAATTCCACTATTTTCTAAGGTTTGGGAATCTTTTCATCATCCAAAATTGTGAGCTACATTTTCAATGGTCTTTAACTTTCAGGGTATACATTATACCTGCAAGATGAGCCCCAATAGTAGTTAGAAATGGAGTTACAACCCGCTGTATAAATACATAGAGCCTTATAAATCGTTACCTGGGGTTATTTCACCCCTAAAAGTGGAGCTATAACCCATAGAGTGGTAGGGGGTGGAACACGAAACTGCCACTTTTCATGTCCTAATCTGGAGTCATCCAAGTCAAACGATCAAAACAAATTGAACTAAGATGTGCTGGGCAGCTTCATCGTCATTCACTTCCCCAAGACTAGCCACCAATGTGCTGAGAAGCAGGTTTAAGAAGTCACATATGCCCAGGAAGTCCATGTCGACTATTTTTTGAATGGCATTTCCGAAAAGACTATCTAGTTGCTGGTTTCAACGCATTTGAAAAATATTAGTCAAAAGTGGATCATCTTCCCCAAGTAGGGGTAAAAATAAAATGAAACCACCACCTAGCATTGTTTTTAGTAAGGCTTCACAATCAACAATTCTCAAGGGAACTATGTGTTTTTCGATGGCCTTCTTCTTCTTCTTCTTCTTCTTCAGTAAGTAGGAGTTGAGGGGCACTCAGAAGGTTCTTGTAAACCTGCTCCCTCTCATGAAGTTGGAGACTGTTCACATACTTCACCTCAGGCTTCTGGGGCACCTGCACAGCGAGGAATGACATGATCCAATAGCAACTGCCAGTATAACTTTATAACAGTCGCCTTCTTGAATGCAATGAATGCTGGACCAAAGATCTGCGCCTCAAATTGGTTTCCTTTGTTCGGCCTTTGCGGCAGTCATGTCCCTGCTTCCTGCTACATCCATCGCAGCTGAAAGCGATAGAGGCCGTAGCCACCAGAGAACATTTCCAGAAAACTGAATGACTGCTCAACTTTGCTAGTGGAGCAATGGCAGGCCAGGAGAAACAGTTTTGTCGTCACCCTGGTTGACGGCTTGGATGATTCTGCCAGAACAGCCTCAAGAAGACTTAGCAAATCGTCAAAAGTCTTGCCTTTTTGACTCCGCGTGAGCTGGTCTCGTGAAATTGTTTTCATAGTCCTTGAACCGATCAATGCCCTGCCAGTGGTTTTGAAGAACTTTGCAAGTTCTTCTTCCAAAGCCGACTTCAGATTTTGGTTGGCAAAATCATCGCCTATTCATAAGGCTCAACTAATTATAAAATCCAACCGCCATTTTGTGCGGATTTGTTTGAGAACCACAATCTTTTAACAGAGGTTTATAGTCTTCCAAAAGGAACCGCCATGTTTAAAAGAAATGATGGTCGACTTCCATGAATTATCCATAATCCACCACTATCCAACCATTCTCCCTAATTAGGCCCACCATCATTACCTTATTTCCAGGGCGCAAGCCTGGCACTACTGGTCATCACTGTGAAGGGCTTCAGAGGCTACCTTTTTCTGTTGCGCCAAGTATCCGAAAACCCCTCAAAGGCCTGGCGTCATTTTGAGGACCAAAACACCCCTGCGAACTGCAAGTTCATTCACCCTTCCATTGGAGGATCTTTAGGGTGGAAAAAAAAAAACACACCTTCAGCTCCCGGACTCATAGGATCTGTGAACCTGCCGGACCGTTGGGGCCCCGGTTCACAGCAAATTCAAATCCTAAATGCTCCCTGCCGCCATGCCCATGACGGATCCATGAATCGTTGATTTTACATCCCAACTAAAATGATGGTATTTGGTGAAAATCATTCTTTTAATAGTCTTTGGACTTCCAGGAGCATGGTATATGTATCTAATCAGGACATGGGGTAGTTTTTTTATAGGTAAATATAACATCTGCTTGCTCCTATGGATTGGTGTACCTCCATCAAAAATTGAATGGGACCTTACCAACGGACCCCTAAGGAAGTTGCGATCGAGCTGCTGGATACTCAGGTTTACGGGTCCGTTCAGGAACGGTCCTGTTGGAAATTTCTTGGATTAAACTACCAGTTCATAGGCAATCCAAAACAAATACCCATCCACCCATACCATCCATGGGGCGATTGTATATTTATATACCTACATCAATGATAGGTGTTCATGGTAAATCGTAAAAAGTATAGGGTAAATATACCAGTCCCATGGATGCTATGGGCTGAAAGCTAACATGGCGATCGCTGGAAAATCAAAATCCTTTAATTCTGGGGGATACAGGATACATCTTCATTTCATGGTTGGTTTTTCAATCCCTAGACATCCAGGCGAACATCAGTCGGCCATTTTTTCCAAACCCACCGTTCCACCCTTCGCAACGACCTGTGCCGCCTTGGCGTTAGGTCGTGCCACATGCCGTGCCGGAAAGGCCTCAACGACAAAGGAGGAGGGACGTTGAAAGCAGATGTGAGCAATGAAAAGTTTGGGCACCCTCGTTGTTTATGTGTTATTTTTTTAGGGGATGATGCCATTATGTCCTACCCAGTTTTTGGTATAGGGAATTATTTCATAAACCCTGAAATGACAAGGATCCCATCATTAAAAAAGATCCTGGTTGTTTAGCTTATATAGGGGATTATACATATTATACTACCCAATTGAGGATTACAATAAGCCAATGTAAGTATCCCATCATTAAACCACCGGTATTTCATGAACTTCAAGTCTCCGTTCGGTGTTTTTTTTGGGGGGGTTCCAAACTGGCAACTCTTGGGACCCAAAAGCCGGCCTAATTGAGGGACAATGGTGGGCGACTCAGTCCGTCCCTTAAGAAAGGTGGTGGTTGAACCAACCCCTTCGAAAAAATATTAGTTCGTCAAAAGTGGATCATTTCCCCAAGTAGGGATGAACATAAAAAATATGTGAAACCACCACCTACTAGTAGCTTATTATTTCTCGAGGGAAACACGTGGCATTGGGAAGGGGGATATCCCCTTAGATTCCGATTTTAAAAAAGGCTGAATGTATCACCACCTGGGATCTCGACATGTGATGGACCTGCTTCTTTGGCCAAGACGTTTTTGGGCCTCAGAACAACTCCCACGACGAAGAACTGACAACTGGGACAGCTGAAACATACGTAACGAGAGGTGTAACATGGGTGTATATAATGTGGAAGATGGTATTAGTATTGGGGAAGGTAACGGTAATATTTGAAAGGTTGGTTAGGTTAGGTTAGGGATTTTTTCCTATCCAGTTATAATCCGGGATTTTTTCATAAGCAGCCATTATTTCATACACATCCAAACAAAAACACCTATTGAGGAGGTATTTACACAATTTAAAGACCCCTAAGGCCATCTCCTCAGAAGGCGAAGCTTAATTCGGGGGTTTCAAACTCACACCGATCCTCACGAGATTGGAGAAATACCACCCCCCATTTTTAAACCACTGAACCATGGAGCAGGCAGGAGGAAGGCTATCTATGACGACATGGGAGGGTGCTAAGTTTCCCGTCATTTTGGATTCAATGCTTTTTTTGAAAGAATGCGTGGTTAAATCACAAGTTCCATCCATTCCCATAGAATCCATGCTTAGTATACTTCCCTACAATCTACCATAAACATGTATCTACCCTCCCTGAAACTAACATAGCACCCAAAAATCATGGTTTCCAATAGGAATCTCCTTTTTGCAGGGGTGTATTTTCAGGTGCCATTTTAGTTTCAGAGAGTGTAAGTATACCAGTCTGATGGATCCTCTGGGATTTAAAACTGCTTGGCCTTTTTTTTGTCGGTGCCAGGATGGGGTTGTACCCTTTGAGTATATTTGGAATTTCATGATAGAAGTTCAATTTACAGGGATCCAATAGTCATAGGATCCCTGGGATAGGATAGGGTAGAACTGACCAACCCAAAATGTTGGGAATTTCGATTGCATTAGATTCGATGATTGACAGACTCTCAGATTCGATGCAACTATCTTGATACCATTCATGTATGACCTTTGTTTTGGTTGGAAAAGGGCTTGTTTTGGGGGGTTGACCTTCAAAAATAGAGGTCATATGGGTTCTAGGTATGGTATATTTACCTACATTTACCATATTTTACCATTTAAAACAACCAAATGTAGGCAAATATACCATACATGGAGTCTTAGGGTAGCTTGATACCTGGAACATCCACGATTTCTAAAAGGTTGGCTATCAATTGATTGATTCCACATCTTTACATGGAAAACTGTTATTTCACCAAACATCCATTAACAATTTCAGGAAGATAATTATTTCCCAAGTAATATAGCAATTCCCACATACCCATGGAAGAAACCCCTGACCCTTCACCAACAGTTTCTGTTTCAGAATTTCTTTGGGGGGGTGAAAGGGGAAGTCTAGGGTACCTTCCCAGGAGCCTCTGGTAAGCCAACATAGCAATGGAAATGTTTCCATTTTCGATAGGAAATACATCTGCAAATGATAGATGTTCCATTGCTATGTTAGCTTTACCGGGAGTGTATCTATTTCCCATAGGATCCAAGTATGCAAGAAAATCCCTACATGAAACCCATAAATTGGTGCCAAATGTAGGTATATACCCTCCCTGAAACTAACGTAGCACCTGAAAATGGATGGTTGGAATACCGGTTTCCTTTTGGGGCCCGGCCTATTTTTAGAGCGAAACTGTTAGTTTCAGGGAGTGTAAAAAAACGGGGGGGTGGTTGGTTTTTTCTCTTCTGGCCACGACCTGCGTTTTTTTCGATGATTTGGCTTCTCGATGCCGAGCGGAAGCGGAAAGTTCCAAAATTTTACGACGTCAAGGTTGCAGCGTGGTGTGCGAGGGCACACATTTCTGCTGCTGGCTAAGCGTCTGATTTCGCAGCACATTTTGGTGTCATCCTTTTCGTGAAAAAACATGGGTGCTGTATATCTCGAAATTTCTCGGACCATTTTTCCTATTCTACAAGGGTGGAAAAGTATGAATGAACAAAGAACAACCATTCATGTACTTTATCATAAACCCAATTTAAATGGGTACCACAATCCCCTAGATAATCTAAACAACCACTGGGTTTTTTGCCCAAGTGACCATGAAACAACCACCAAAAATGTTCTTTTTTGGCTGGTCCTTTCAACCCATCTGAAAAAAATGATCGTCAAATTGGATCATTTCCCCAAGTAGCGTTGAAAATACCAATTTGAAACAACGTATACCCTAGAAGTAGAAAAACTATTCATTGAATGGTTTTTCCGCAAAGACTATTGTTCTAGTAGGGTTTGCAATCAACAATTCCAGGGGACTATTGTGTTCATGGTCTTCGACTTACAGGGTATATATAGTTTTAATACTTGCTATAGGTTGGGTGTGGTGGTGGACCTCAGGATGCCAGTGATCACCAGTTGTATGCATTTGCCACTGCTACTGGCGGCGACCCCCAAGGGTTTAGGGTTTCATCCCCCAAGTTGTCACCAAAGCCCTGTCCAAGTCGACCAACAAAAAAGACATGTGTTTTTGTTGGGAAAAAACAAACTAGTTGGTGGTTGAACCAACCCCTTTGAAAAATATGCTTGTCAAACTGGGTTCATCTTCGCCAAGTTTCGGGGTGACACTAAAAAATATTTGAGTTGCCACCACCCAGAAAACCTTGTTTTTGGTAGTGATGTAAAAATTCGACAATTCCAAGGGAGACGATGACCTTTATCTGGGCCAAATGGATTTTTTTTTCACCAACTTAACCGAACCTAGATTTCCCTGAAATAAGGGGGATTTCCTTAATAAACCACGGTTTCAATGGGGCTATTTTCTGAAATGGTTTTTGACTTCAAGGGTTTTTATTTATCACAAACCCAACAAACCTGCCGAAGCGTTTTTTCGCTGCTCGATAGAGACTTGGATTGAAGAAAAACCATGAGAATCTTGAATCTTCAAAACGTAACCTTCAATATCAAAACAAACCAATTCCAAAAGTCATTAAGTCAATAGTCTTTCCGAAAAAAAAAACAAACAAAAAAACGCATTGTTTTAGTAGGGATGTATTTCATCAACAATTCTAGGGAACTCTGTATTATCTTAATGGTGAGCTTGACCTACAGGGTTACGCTTGGAACGGAGCGATTGGGTTTGTATCTGAAAAATCCTGAACCGCGCGGGGTTAGGGAGCGACGTTTTCCCGTTTCGATCAACACATCTGATTACTCCCCTGAAAAACAACATACAAGGTGGGCCACTGGGTTTATAACCTTACTCATAGGGGGCCCCATAACTCCACTTATAACTAGTAGGGGCCCACCTTGTAGCCCCTCCCAAATGATGCTTGGAAGACTCGTTTCATGAGAAATAAAGCCCTAATAAGGTCTTATTAAGGGAACAACTATGGTTATAACCCCTGGCCATGATGTCAACTTTCCCCATTTTTTTCACTCCAAAAAGGAAACAACACCTCCACAGCGAAATGGTGACGCATGACGTTTGACGAAAAACGAGGAGATGTGCGAAAAATGGTCCTCCCAGGTCCCGCACCTTCTTCCGCCGCTGTTTCTTTGAAGATTTGCACCGGCTTTGCTTTGTGGCAAACTAATATCAAGCAAACTTGCTTTTTTGAAGAAAATCTGTGGTTGTTGCTGTAGTTAGTTAGTTAGTTAGCTAGCTAGTTAGTTAAGTTAGATCGTTAGTTAGGTAGTTAGGTAGTTAGCTAGTTAGTTAGTTAGTTAGTTAGGTAGTTAGCTAGTTAGTTAGTTACTAAGTGCTGATCCAGAATCTGTCTATATAAGTCAGATCCAACAAATCAGAACACTGCTTCAATGACCAAGAAATCAAGATTTCAGTGCGATGCAACAAAAATGTCCTGAACATGTTCTAACCCCTGAGCAGATAAACAACAATCGTATATAGTTGGGAAACACAACAACAAAAGATCCAATGACGTTTTGTAGAATTATACCAAGCAGGTAATGTCATCTTCAATTTTTTTTGTTGTCAACTGATTAGCATCTCTTTTTGACAACTGTTTGGTGGAAAATCGAATGGTCGCCCCATCATCCAGGAATGAGATTTTTCGGCCGCGAGAATTGATGCCAGAGAGGCAACCTGGCAATGGAACAACGGAAAAGAAACACCTAGTGATCCTTGATCCCATTCCCCCTAAGGATCCCCGGTGTGTCGAGAGAAAAGGGATTAACCTTACAATCCTATTGTGGACTCAGTTGGAGGATCCCCGGTGAAATGGGTGGTTGCAGACATACTCCAGTACGCCCGGTGTCCACCGGGGTATGTAATGGTGGCCTCCACCTCTTCAACGTGCAAATACCCACTTTCGGTCCGCGCTGCAAACCACGTCGTGCCTCGCAGCTGCATTGTGTTCAGGACTTCCTCCGGCAAGAATCCGCGTTCTGCCAGGAATTCCATGTCAATGGCCTCCGGGTGACCCCGGCGCGGCATGCGACGTGCACGCCTGCCGGTTCGCACCATAAAGGTGACTGCGGTCGGCCCCACAGCAAAAGCCAGTTGGTACTGAGCCACAACACGGATGGTGTTGTCCAGCAAGTCTTGTAAGGATGTATTCCAGGCCGCCAACGCCCGGCAGACAGGCAAGAGTGGCACCAAGGCCACATGCAAGTTCGTTTCCTCGTAGAGAAAACGGGCCAAGCACTCGAGGACAACCAGCCACCTCATGGCGTCGTCGAAACTCAGTCACAAACAGAGTGGGAAACACAGGGGGTTCTGAACCAAAGGATGCTCCCGGCCAAAGAAAAAGAGTCATGCGACCCAGTCTGGCAAGGTATCCACAGAAAAATTCAGGAGCGTGAGTCTCTAACTTCCACTGCTTTCTACAACACAAAACATGCCGATCCTTGCCTGTCGGACATCGGATTGCCTCTTGGCGGACTCTTTGGAGGCCACGGCGTCGTCGAACCTCACGAACAGAGTGGGAAACACAGGGGGTTCTGTGAACCAAAGGATGCTCCCGGCCAAAGAAAAAGAGTCATGCGACCCAGTCTGGCAAGGTATCCACAGAAAAAAACATGCACCTCACGGGTGCCTCTGAGCGGGTGGCTGCCTCACGGGCAAGGGTGGTCCAATTATTTCCACTTCATTCGAACTCAAGCAGTCACAACAAAAGTTTCACACGAGGCTGGCCCAACCCGTCCATGTTGCCTCGTGTCTTCGGCCGTTTCTCAAAAAGGTATGGATGTGACACTAGTTTCGAGCCATGCTCCTGAAACCCTTGCAAGCTCATGTCACGATGGATGGATGCTTTAACAATGATGTTTGAAATCCCTGCAAGACAGACAAACCGGTTCCCATGGATTGGACTCAACATGCCCACATGAATCGTGAAGGAAACATTTGATTCTCCTGAGAAAACCTCCACACGCCACGAGGGATGGTCTATACAACCCTTCAAAACAAAGAACCCCGGTAACGTGATACCTCGACAAATGCAAAGCATGCAGCCTTTACCAACATGACATCTGACACGCTGGAAACCATGGCAACAAAAAACAGTAGATTCAAATTTTGATGTCAAAGACAGAAAAGGATATGTCACCTTGTGTTTCGAGATGCGTTTCACATAGATGTCAGCAGTACGAGGCCAACAACTCTTGCACGATTTCTGTTTCACGGCCGTGCCAAAGCAAGAATCGAGGTCCAAGTGTCACTGCAAGTGCATCGCTGCAATCTGAATGGCCAACACAGTATAGGATCATCTTATAGTAAATGTTTAAAAACACACAACACGATAAGAGCACCAAAATATTTCACATTACCAAAAGAATGTCGCAAAAATGTCCTGCGCAATGATAGCCGGTCGTTGTTTGCATCAGTGGATACCAGCTGTCTGCACACTTAGCATTTTTGTTTTTGTTCCATGGCCCGCTGGGCGATCAGAGCTTGCCGCACTGTACTTCAAAAAAAGGCGCTCATGATCAGGACGGCCGACAAACGTCCAGGAAAGCTCCAGGGTCTCAACTCAGGGGTGTGGCTGCGTAGCGGCCTCTTCCTCGGCCATTTTCACTACAAAAGTCACGTTTGCGTTCGGAAAGGCTGGCTCGAGCAACACGTATACATGTCAAGACCAAATTCGAATTTTTCCTGACATGTCTCAGTCTTCAAAAAACCCTGGCCTTGTAGACCATGTTCCTTTTGGGTGGCGGAGCCTTGTACAAGGTCCTTCCCTGCAGACAAATTAAGCTGACCATAACTGACGACTTAAAACACGACACATCTTCATCTCCTGTAATGCACATGCCAGTTTTGTTTCACATCGTGTCTCACCTGCACCACCGTGTCAACTGGCAGCAAGTCTTTCGGAGGCGGCCCTGGGGCCGCTTTCACCTGAATGGTTCACGCTATGTTTGTCTGTTATGGTTTCAGAATTTCTTGGGTTCGTGCAGGCAATGCAGGCGTCACTTGTGCCTCCACCTGAACTAATGTAAATAGGGATCAAGTCATCTGACATGTTTAACCTTCAACAAGGTCGGAGAGCTGAGCTTCATGCACTTTGGGCCTTCGGTGGAGGGCCTGTTGTAGCTGCCACCTGTGCTTACAACACGACATATCTTCATCTCCTGCAATGCACATTCAGTTTTGTTTCACATCGTGTCTCACCTGCGCCACCGTGTCAACTGCCAGTAAGTTCTTCGGAGGCGGCCCTGGGGCCGCTTTCACCTGAATGGTTGCCGCTATGTTTGTCTGTCATGGTTTAGATTTTCTTGGGTTCGTGCAGTCAATGCAGGCGTCACTTGTGCCTCCACCTGAACCAATGTAAATAGGGATCAAGTCATCTAACATGTTTAACCTTCAACAAGGTCGGAGAGCTGAGCTTCATGCACTTTGGGTAGTGGCCTTCGGTGGAGGGCCTGTTGTAGCTGTCACCTGTGCGTGGCGTGCAAATTTTGGGGCGGGATTTTTTTGCAAGGCTTCGGCGGTCGGTTCGCAAGGGCGGGGCGTGCGTTGGCTTCGTTCGCGGTGTGTCGTCGTTGGAAGCTTTTTCTTTCTGAGGTTTGCCTTCGGAACCTTCTTCTTCTGCGGTTGCGCTGCACAAGTTTTAGGGGCAGAAATTTTTGGCAATGCCTTCGCACTATGCAGCGTTGCGATCGCAACACAGGATGCCCACGATTGTGGCCAGTTGGTTGGATTCGCGGCCTGTCTTTGGAACTTGTTTCTGCCAACTTGGGCCGTGAAAATTTTGGATGCGGAAATTTTTGCGAGGCATCAGCGCCACGCTGCGTTTCGCTCGCGACGTGGGTGGCCAGAAATTGTGGTAAGTTAGCTTCATTCGCGGCGTGTTGTTGGAACCTTCTTCTTCCAAGGTTTGCCTTTGGAACCTTCTTCCTCCAGGGTTGCGCCGCGAAATTTTGGGAGGGAAAAATTTGGCGAAACGTTGGGCGCTACGCAGCGTTTCGATCGCAACGCGGAAGGCCCAAAATTGTGGCAAGTTGGTTGCATTAGCGGTTTGTCTTTGGAACTTGCTTTCGCCAACTTGGGGAGCGAAAATTTTGGGTGCGGAAATTTTCGCGAAACAGAGGCGCCACGCAGCGTTTCGCTCGCGACGCGGGTGGCCAAAAATTGTGGTGAGGTAGCTTCATTCGCGGCTTGTTGTTGGAACCTTCTTCTTCCAAGGTTTGCCTTTCCCAGTCAGTGCTTCCAAAGACAAAGTTAAACTTTGTCGTTGTGGTAAAGACATGGTTTTACGTAAAGACATTGTTTCACTGCCCTATCCTGAGAACATCATAGAACATCTAGATCTAGGAAAATTTAATGAAGTTATCATCTCCAACCCTGTACCTCCATCTCCCCACAACACTAACAGCAGCAGCTGCAGCTGAGCGAACCTGAGATCCTTCAGGAAGTGCGCCATCCAATTTTTTTGGGATGCCCGGATTCTTGTCGGTGCGGTGCCATCATTTCATGACCCTTTGTTTATTCACTTTGTTAAGTTTCTGCATGTGCGACTTCATCGCTAAAAGCCTAAGGGGAGCTTTCTTTGAAATGCTCAATGCCAAATTTCTCCGATCGCTCAGCTGACAAATGCCTTAGATTGTTCCAAAAACTGATTGATCATCAGAAAACATTCATTCTTCAGGAATATAAACGGCCAAGGGACGCTTACACCACTTCATCTGGTCTTCATCGATAAATGTGTGCTCAAACCGAATGTTGTATCCTGGGCAAAAAGTAGGGCAGTTATATGTATATTTTTTTGGTTTTAGTTGGTATGATGATTTTAAATCTAAAGGTAGCTGGACAACATTAATGTTCCATGTAGAACAATTAATTAATGGACGAGTGGCTCCGCTTCTTGCAATCACGCAATTGATGATGAACCACCTCAGATCTCATATATATATATATATTATAAGTCCATGGAAAATCAAGGGAAAACCATGACACCTGCACTTGACATACTTATTAGGTCCATCATTTAAACATGGAGTAGATCTAGAGTAGAGACGAGTTGCGTGAACCTTTGGCCGTCCAAGCCAAAACATCAAGTTGTGCCTCCGATCAACCAAATCGAATTCATGACCGAATTTCAAATAATACTTTTGTTGTTTTGTCTTGAACATTTAGGGTTGGGCCCAGCCTTTGGGAAAGAGAAGTCAACAAACGATGGGCCCTCAAGAATTCCATACCATGGGAATACATTCCCTGAGCTTGCTCTTCAGTCCTCGTTTCAAACATGATCAGTTATAACACTGTCGAGTATTGAGCCAAAAATCTGAATATGATATTCTTGTCTATATGTAAACCGCTCTGATGCCAGCCACGTGTCAGGTACCGTCCACTTGATTCCATCAGCAGATAGAAGCGATTCAGTGCATTCCTCAGCTCGACCACCGGTGGCGAAGCTTAAGAGTAAACTTGGGATTCTACATCCTGGGAAAAACCTTTTAAACAACATGAATCGAAAGTTCATTCCAAAAAGGTGATGGCTATTAAATCAACTAAGAAACAAAGCAACACCAGTTGGTTCTAGCATTTCGTGTTGGGGCCATGTGCAATTGTTCATTGCCACTTCTGCCTGGAGCCAAGCTCCAATAGTTCGTTCTGGTCGAAAAGATTTAGTCAAGACTAATGACAGGCAGTCAGAAAGCCATGCAAGCACACACCTCGCGTTGTACCCCTTGGCATTAAAGTATGCTCCAGCGTTGATATTCCAAACCTTGTATTTCCGAATTGTTGGTAAACAAAAAAAATAAACATGTGTATGGTCGTAAAGGGTATAGAGATAGTCGATGTTTAAATTAGACACCCCCAAATTTGGAAAGGGATCCAANTGAGCGTTTGTGTGTTTCACGCGGACGTACTTTGGCTTGACACCTCAATTTTTGCTGGGAAAGCTTGCTTGGGGGCTTTGATATCACATGGCATTGAACCAACAGCAACACCCCTTGCATGACAACTTGTGGCCGGTGGCAATGCAAGATGCCAATCTTCCGTAGCATCGCCATTTTCGATGCAAGGAAAACGCAAATAAGTATCAACCCTTGATCCCATTCATGAAATAGCCTATCCATCCAATCACACCGAAACTGGGGTTCGGTATGACTGGATCCCCCAAAACATGGTATGACTGGATGTCTAGGGATATGAAATACTGGTTGCTTAATAAGCCATTACGGATCCATGGGGCTATTGTATATCTATCTACCTACATTTACATGAATGGTTGATTTTTATTGTAGATGTATAGGTAACTTGGAGTTCCATCTGATGGGCTATGATAATCCCTATACCATGAAACATCACGTCTATCCTAAAGATATTACACAAAAAAATCCTACTGTTGATAGAAGAAATCCTGCACCACTTTAGTTTGGTAGTTCATCCCATGATTTGCAGGTTTTTTTTTGCATCCCTGGTGGTTGTTTGGGTTTCTGAACCATGGCTACGCATTACATGTTTTTTTGGCGGTAAAAAACATACCGGCCGCTCAATTGCCATCTTTTTTTGGTTCAAGGTACAATTTCACATGGCAAACCTGAAGCCCAAATGGGGATTTTCAAACCATGAAAACAAGATTCAAGATAAACACCTCCCATTCCTGGTAGAAAGGACTGATATCCGCATCAAACAACCCCTACAAATCCAATCACCTTCTGAGATTGGTTTCATGGAACCTCAATACTATGCGTTTCGTTTCGGTGAGTCTTTCGCCCAAAATCAATCATTCTCTGGCAATATGACGGTTGATGCCTTCGGATCCAGTGTTTTCAAATCAACCTATAAGGATGCGGATTCATGGGATGATTATTGATTTACCCACAGATCGCACCTGAAAATAGGCCTTTTAACCCAATAGGGAAGGCTTGTATTCCAACCATCCATTTTTCAGGGGCTAGCTGTTAAACATCCGAATTTTAATGGACCTTTTTTCAATTTTGAAGATTTTGTTGCCCATTTACGTTGGATTTATTATAAGCTACATGAATGGTTGATCTTTATGGTAAATATGTGCAAATATACAATCATCCCATAAACCCTATCGGTAGTCTTTGGGATTCCAAGTCGACTACTTAACCAATTTGTTTTTGCCCATAAGAACCTGGTATATTTACCCTGGAAATCCAACCCACCATCTTTTGTAGGTTGGTTTCCAAAAGAAACTACCAGTTTTAAAATTGTGGTTGACTTTCAGGGTTTCAATAAGAATTTCTCGAATCAAACGACTATTCTGAAACACTTCTGATTTTCCAAATATACACCCAAATGATCCCAAATGTATACTGGAAACTGTTCCAAAAAACCCTTCAAACAGAAGAACAACACCAATTGAAGTTGTGAAACGCCACAAGAACTTACTTATGTATTCCAATCAGTGGTATATATACAAGGTAGTATAGTTATACCCCCTATAATTGGCCGAAAAATAAAAAATGGGTAACTGGTGTTATTTCACCCTACTTATAACTACTAGGGGCCCGCCTTGTGGAATCACCAATAACCTTGGCTTTCTGCTGGAATTTCCACCACCTTCAAATGTCCTGTCGTTGGAAGTGGATCTTAGGATCAGTGGGTGAAATTTCACCCCAATTTATCCCCCATTTGTAGCGGTGAAACAACTACCCCATTGATCCGATCACTTCCAGGGTTTTTCTGTTGACCCCACTTACCCAATGATTTTCGGCCATCAAAAAAAGGGGCCCTACAAAAAAACACCCATTTGTATATAACCTTCCCTCCCGACACATCCTCATTGGTCCATTTTTCTCTCCCCGAAGACCTCGGTATGGAAGGTGTCACTCCACCTTCTTGCTTTGCCTCGGGAAAGCGTTGAGCAACGGAAGACGAAGAAATTTCGAAGAATTCATGTGCCGCAACAAATGGACGGGTTCACCGTGGAAGATTCACCGTTTTGATGTCGATATTTTTGGCCGGGGTGGAGAAAAAATTAAAAAACCCTAAATTTTAGACCATTTCGGAGCAACTCATAGGAAACAGGGCTTTAAAAAACTGTTTATCCATAGGAAAAAGGCAAACAACCTGGTTATTATGGAATCCATAGGGTTTTTTATCATTAGCTCACTCAACCATTTTGGGAGCATGAAAATAACAAGTTGTTAAAACATGATTTTTTCTATACTAAATTTTCATGATCCCCAACAGTTTTTCAGCCGGATAGTTAGCCGCTGAATAAGTTCAGCCTCGAGTTGCTTCAGTTTCAATGTCTGAATTTTGGGGGTTTTACGGTTAAAGTCATGGGAGTCGTTCATGGGATTTTTTCAGGGTACCTTTTTTGCAGGAAATGCGATCATTAAAAGCGGCCACTTTTTTTCACAGGTTATTCAACACCATTTGTACCTTTGTCGGGCCGGGCCCGTTTTGTTAGGGCCTTATTTCTAAAAATTGGGCGTTGAATTGGGGGAGGTACCCCTTAGATTCTCATTGCTCAAAGTGGCGGGAATATCAAGGAATCACGGTGCTGATAAAAGTCCCTAGAAGGTGGGCTTCTACCAGCTATAAGGTGTAGTTATAACATTTATAACCCTCTATAAGTAGGGTGGAATAACCCTATAGTTACCCATGGCCCATTTATTTTCGGCCACTACCTTATAGGGGGTACGGTATAACTTATAACCCAACTGATAGTGACCGGCGATAGGAGCCCACCTTGTAGTAGGATTTATTACGGTCAAATTTCTTTTCCGAACAAAGAACATATCTTAATTCACATGAGCAACAACAAAAAAACCTTACTTTCCATTACTAGTTGGTGGTTTCAACCCCGTTGAAAAATATGAGTCAAAATGGGAATCTTCCCCAAGTAGGGGTGAAAAAAATTGAAACCACCACCTAGATAAAATATCTAATTGCTCAAATGGAACATGTGGGAAACATGTTGGGAGACTGCGGAACGAACCAAAAAGTCGGTTCATTTTTTTAACAATTAGGATTCATGGGGCTGATATTTTTTGCTGACCAATTTACCATCAACATCACTTGGCAACCCTTAGGTCCCCTGCTAAGCTTTTAGTGGGTTAAATGTAAAATCCCACTAAACTCAAAGGGGCTAAGGGAATAAGGCTAACCTAAGGTATGCCAAGATCAACTAAACTTTTCATCATCCGATAGCCAATCATGTGGCCAAATGGAATAATCATTCACCAACCTAGATTTCCCTGTTTCCCTTAACTCAATGTGCCCACCCCCTGCCACTGTGGCCAAGAGCGGGCACTATGTTCGTGCGAAGGGTTACTCGTGGCCAAAAGTCCGTTATAGGCTTCCATGTTGGGGTCCGGGACCATCAAATATCCCTCCGTCATCTCATACAATGTGCACTTGGCCGCGTAAACGTCCATGTACTTGTCCCCGGCCACTTCGCCCAAGTACACCTTCTGTGGCGTGTATTCGGCAGTGCCAGCACATCTGTGTGTCACCACTTCAAAGCAAACGCCAAAATCTGACAGCTTCAGCGTGAGGTTTGGGCTCATGTCGGAAAGCCTTAACCGTTTGACAAATTCCAAGCTGTAAAAGACAAAAATAAAAAAAGGAAACGCCAAAAATAGATTTCCCTGAAATACATTATTAATTAAAAAGTAAATGGCACAGTCCCTACATATTGGTTTATAAGGACCCTTTACACCTACCTTTGGTATCTGTGCCATCTATTTGTCACCCAAAGGTAAGGGGATTTCCCTTACTAAACCACAATTTGCTGGCCCAAAACTCGTGTGCGGTCGCGATGAAAATTGAACATATTTTATTGTCTTGGGCTTTACCGGGAGAATGGAAGAAAAGGATCCCTCTTCGTATTATTGAAGGGTAGGTTTACCTTGTATATGAGGCACGGCAGGAAAAAATATATATGATATTCTTGTATTTCATCATGGCATAACATCATCTGTGGACTATTTCAGGTGTTCATCCTCTTGGTTTGACGTTTTCTTGGCCAAGATACCCATCAATTTTCGCTTGTGATCCATGATGAATCACACCATAACCTCGAGTTTGTGAAAGTCACACAGAGCGGAGGTGGTTGCATTCTGAAAGAAAAACCTTCCAAAACTCCGTCAATTTATTACACCCCTGAAAACTAACATGGAAGCCCAAAAATTGATGGTTTGGTTTGTAGATGTTTCTCCTTTTTCAAGGGAGTAAATTTTCAGGTTCCAACCGTTCGTTTTCGGGGGTTGTTTCCATATTTTGATTCCAAGGTTGATTTTTGGATGCTTGGAAAACTTGAACCACACATATTCGGACCCAAATGGTGGTCAAAGATGGCGCTGAATCGCATGGGATCCCAATCCGCAAAAAAATGCAAAAAAACAAAAACACATCCAAGTTATTGTATAAGAGAAATCCCTTCAAATTACCATAAATTTGATCCCCCCCCAAAAAAATGTAGCTTTAATGACGTTTGTTTAAGGGCTCCAAGTTGTTCACCAGAGAAATATGGAGTTTTTTGACCAGTCCTGTGGGATTTTTGTATTTCCATGGGAGCCATTTATTGAAAATTTGTAGGTCAAAAAAAGAGTGACATACTCCCTGGAAGTCGGTGAAAGCCACCATTTTAAAACTGGTGGTTCCTTTTGGAAGATGATTTTCACCCGTACTAAAATAATGGTGAAACTGGGAAACCGGCAATTCGCAATTCTGTTACACCACCTGGAAAGGATCGATGGGGCAATTGCCCCATTAGTCTTGGTTTATCAAGGCCACGACAACTAATCCACCTTTTGGGTTGTGACCCTTTTAGCAGTTTTGGAAATAGATGGGCCTCTCAATAGAAATAAGGACCCCCCAAGAAAGGCCTTATTAGGCAACAATGGGTGGCTAATAATTACCTGGAACCCCGAAAAAACCACCATTTGAGCAACGTTAAAAAACCCGTATCACATTCCAGTATACTGCTTGGTTAATAAGGAACCTTATAATGGCATAATAATATACAGCAAAACTTCCAGGGTCAACTGCTCACTGCTCATTTGTTAAAAGTTGTGATGGCAAAGAACCTCACGCAATATATGACTCCAAATCAAATCACTCAAAGAATATCACTCCTAGAAAGCGGAAGGATTTCTAGCTGGTGGTTTCACCAACCCATTTGAAAAATATTACGTAGTCAAATTGGATCATTTC
Organism: Breviolum minutum Mf 1.05b.01; assembly: GCA_000507305.1. NCBI lineage: Eukaryota > Dinophyceae > Suessiales > Symbiodiniaceae > Breviolum > Breviolum minutum. Next base: position 124,218 of record DF240531.1, read on the forward strand.
CCCAGGGCTCGGGGTAAAAATAAAAAATGTTTTAAACCACCACCTAGATTTGCTTTGGTTATTCCTCCCATAACCCATGGGAAGTTGGTGGCATGTGTTCGGGACCCAAGACTGGCTTCTAATTACAGTAGGGGGTATTTTGTTCACTTGCATGATTAGTTTGAATTTGCGACTCTGCGATGCCTGGAAAAAATGAAGTAAAAATATAGACTCCCAAATGGTGGTTAAACATTTGGCAATGCATCCCATGCTAGAATCCCTCAAGAAATCACCTTAAAAAAACAAATCCAACAACAACATCTTAAACATCATACGCGTAGAAGATAATCTCCAATCAACATCCAACCCCCAACATGCTGTTGATGGCTGAAACCCTGCACCACCTGGGATGGTGCTAAAACCTGTCTTAAATAATAAGAGATTTACCATATATCAACTGCCGGATTTCAGCCATCAACAGTAGGGGCCCAATTCACCCGATAAGTATAACGATCCTGACCGTCATTTCCCATCCCATCAAGGAGCTGCTCATCCGATTCCGATCTAAATATTTAGGAAGCCATTCGCCTCAGTGCCGGCCAAGTTAACGGGGGCCCGGTGGGTACCTGACTTATAGACCTGATATAACCCATATATACCCTGGAAGTCCTTGGTTTCCTACCATTTCTTTTTAGTCCGGTTGGTTTTCTACGAGTTTCACCATTATTTATAGGTTGGGGCTGGCAACATCTTCCAAGTTTGGCAGTTTACCATTTTTTTAATGGTGGCAACGACTTCCAGGGTATAGTATATACCCTCTGGTAAACTAACATAGCAATGGAATATTCCCATTTTCAACAAGAAAATCATCTTCAACGGGTCCATTTTCCATTGCATTGTCAGTTTACCAGAGTGTACATGGTGGTACAAATTTAAGGGGCCCTTCCCCGTCACATTTCCCCCAAATCAGGTATGATACCGCAAGTCACCGGGGGGTTTTGTGTTTGTAACCCATGACGGGTTTCCATGAAAATGTAAGGTATCTTTACCTGCTGATCCCATAGGATCCATGGGACAATTGTATATTTCCCTACCTGAATGGCTTGTTCTTTATGGTAAGTGTGTCAGTAAATATGCCAGTCCCATGGATCCTATGAAATCGACGAATCTACCAATCAGAAATAGCAACCACGTAACTATGTAAGCTATATATTTACATACATGAAAACCATAAAAATCAACGGTTCATGTAGGTAAATATACAATTCTCCCATGGATCACAAAAAGGACAAGGATTTGAGGATATCTGAAGCCTTTCAAGTTGAGTTCTGTGGCATCCTAAACACCGTAAATTACGGATCCATAAGATGTGAGGTATACCCTGGAAGTCAACCACCATAAAAAAATGGTAAACTTCCTTTTGGAAGATGATAAACCCCTACTAAAACAATGGTGGTTCGGAAACCAACCTACAAAAAATGGTGGTTGGACTTTCAGGGTATCTTTACAAAAACATTTACTATCCCCCCGCAGAAGTTTAACAGTTCGCCCCTGAAAAGTGACCTTCCGAATAGGAAAGTAGTCTTCCAACCACCATTTTCAGGGGCGAACTGTTAAACTTCCGGGGGGTAAGTAAAACTTCATGTGGTTTTTACATATGTGGAGGGAGTAGTCACCCGACTAATTTACCAATCAGAAATAACCAAATTCATGTTAAATATATCTAGGGTTCACCCTCATGAATGGTTATTTTTACCATACGCCACAACCATTTCATGACATGAATGGTTCATATATTTTACCATGACAGTTTTGTTCACAAACGTGTTCTTTCGCCCACTCAGTACCAGTCACTTTCCGGTTTGCTTTCTTAAAAGTCATCCCCACATACAGTTGAAGGGCCTGGAATAGCACGAAATTTTTCATGGTGAATTTTCAGGGTAGCTGCAAGTAGAGAAAGTCTCCTGAAACTAACATTTAGTTTAAAATGAATGCTTGGTTAAATGTCCTTGATTTTGGCCACAAAAAGGCCTATTTTTCAGCACCTAATCCCCTCAGTTGTTCCATCAAAAGAAAGGAGGAAATCACCAACCTCCAGTAGAAAAAACATATACCAAACTAAATGGATGTTTCCGAAAATAGGGGTACCCCCAAATCATCCATTTTAATAGGGTTTTCCATTATAAACCATCCATTTTGGGGTACTCCTATTTTTGGAATCACCCAAATAGGAGGAATCTGGCCAAATTATAATATTTCATCAATCCCATTTCCCTTGGTCGTGTGAGGTCGCTATGACTAGAGGAATCCGAAATAAACGCATTCCAACACAAACGACCAATTCAAAGATCTAGGTGCAAATTTGCCCCAAAAAAAATACCAAAACCTAAATTATTCAGACATTTCAGCCGTAAGAGTCCGATTTCCCCCTCAAAAGTGGCATCATTTCTTGGACCCATAAACCACACCCCTCTGCAGGTTCAAACTCACCCGCAAGCATTGGAGAGTCCACTCGTGGATTTTTAGGGAGGTTGAAATCTGTCAAAGTTAAATTTGGAATACACCCCGGAAGATTAACATGGAACCTGAGAATACATCCCTAAAAGATAAACATCATCTTCCAAACCATGATTTTCAGGTCCTATTCGTGAATCTTTGGGGGGGTGCATTTTTCGAGCTGCGACCAATCCCGTTGGTCACCTCCGTTTTTTTGCTCTACCAACTCTTCAGTACCAAGACACGGCGAAACCAATCCTGAGTGAAACAGCGAGGATAAGGATTGGGCGAACATCCATGGGGTAAATGGTATTTTTACCTACCAAACCCATAAGATGAATGTATGGTAATATACCACAATTTAGTCGGTAATATACCAATTTAGGTGATGTATATGATAAATTTACCTACATGTGGTTGATTTTCATGGAAAATTTGTCCGAAAAATATACAATTGTCCCATGGATCCTATGGATGATATTTGGACATTGTGGATTGGGAAACAATTTGAGGATTGAATCGAGAATCCCAGGACTGGTGTTAATTATAAACATGATGCAAATAAAACATGTGTGAACTATATGTTTGTATTCCCCTCAAAATCCTTTCCCCCCATGTTTTTTTTTGGCTCTGGTAGCTTTTTTAGGTCGCTAAACTAACCAAAAACACAAGAGACCTCAAGAAAACCAAAACCAACAACAAAAACAACCCTTTAGTCTCATCTAAACCATCTCCCCCATGGTTTGGCTGCTTGGTTTTGGTAGAGAAGAATGGGAAGAATGTCAGTTAGATCGATCGTGGCGATTTTTTGCAGAAGATGTTTGCGCAGAAGGTGTAGTAACAATCAAATAAATCTCATTGAAGTGCAATTTGCACCCCAGAAATTTAACCAAGCCCCTAAACGTAGGCAATCCCAAAAGGAAACTAGTCTTCCAATCATCAATTTTCAAGGGCAAACTGTTGAATTTCGGAGGTGTCTGTCCCCTGCAGTGTGTGTTTTTTCGGGGGGAGGGGGATGAAGCTCTGCTATCATCGTTTTGAATCATAGCGCCCTACCTCCAAAAAATAGCCGGCCTTACTACGTCCAGAACCATCTTCAAACACTTTAGAGACAAAGGCTTCGTCACAAACCAACGGCAAATCTTCAAAGGGTTGATCCGCACCTTCAAACCCAATCGTGGCTCTGTGTCTCATGAAGTCTCTCGTGGGTAAGCACTTCGTGAACAGGTCCGCCACATTAGCATGTCCCGGGAGACCTGTTCCTGAGCCATTTGTTCCTGAGCCATTGGATTCTCACTTCCACATGCCTTGACCATTTTGGTATGTCCAAACCATGCAGCAACTGGATCGACGACATGGAGTACGTTTTGACGACCATGTGAACTCGCTGTTCTTCCAAACTGGCAAAGCCCGTTGCATCCTGAGCTGACATTTGATTGGTGTAAAGCTCGGCCTCGCACGAGCTCAACGAAACAGCTTGCTGTTGTTTCGCTGTGGCCCTGAGGAGACAACCTTTGTAAACGACCACCTCGCCGGATATACCCTTTCTCTTGTTGAAGCGGTAAGGCGCATGAGACGCGTCAAACATTTTGTTTGATATATGGAGGTGCTATCATGGGAACTTCCTGAGTGAGCTAGTTAACAAAACACCATTGTTCTCACGCTATCACGACTTACTTTTCAGGACATAGGTTTGCTTAAGGGAGTTGAACAAATGCCCAAATTGTGGTTTAATGTTGATTTATCATGGTAGTATCCGTAAAAAATCACCAAAAAACAAACTTGGAAGAGGATTGAACTTGGTGAAAACAAGGCAAATGCCAACCTATCAAGTCACCTTATGTTACGGTGAAACGTTTGATGAGTCAGTCGACTTAGACTTTAGACTCACCTTTGATTTGTTCTTTTGAGGCTGGTTATTCCTACCCTGCGAGTCCAAGTCGGCCATCATTTCAATGGGCTTGAAGCGAAAAGACCACATTATTTTGAAGTAGGGATTAGTTTATTTCGTCGACAATTCCAGGCAACTATTTCTGTTAATGGTCTTCGACTTACAGGACATGGATTTGTTCAACGAAGAAAGGTATCTAAAGATCAGATTTCCCATCATGTTAGATCAGATCCGATATTGTTGAAGGTTAGATTGATCATTGATCGGATTGAAGCCAAATTCCTTCTAAAAAATCGAAGAGTGAATATACCACGAAACATGGTAGAAAACCTATATCTACCTTGTTACCCAGCAATGCCTCTTGGCGGAGATTGATGATCTGATGGATGGGCGATCTGAAGGGTGGTTTTTGGAGGAGTAAGAGAATCCGATGATGAAGGTTTGAAGGGCCGACGCAGCTTTAGCTGATTATTGGGGAGGTCATTCCAAGACTTAGAAACATAACGCCCAACCAGTTCAACATTGATTCAATTGAAAAACTGTATTTGCGGATTCTCCTTTTCAAATTTATTTATTCCGGCGGGTTTTAGGGACCAACATGAACCAACATGTACCCTGCAAGTCAAGGACCATTAAATGAATCATCCGCCGGAAATGTTGATTCTAAATCCCTACTAAAATAATAAGACCATTTATTTGATGGTAAACACTTGGACCCCAACTTGGAGGATCACCCCAGTTAGTAAGTGGTTAGTGGCCACCGTTTTTAAGCCATAAAAATACCATTTGGAAGGGGTCCCACAACCCAATCCTCAGGGGACTTTATTAACCATGGGCCATTTAACCGCACATCCAAGTCCTGGGATGATTCTCCAACCAGTTATATCTACCCTAAATGATGGCTATAGTCCCTATAGACATTGTATACCCAGTTATGTATAATCCCCTTATAATTCTTTATTTGTATACCCAACAAACACAACCTCTGGCAGGATCATCCCCTTTTAACGGAACAGCCAACTCGCCAAGGTTCAATGGAATCATCCCATCCCTCGCGGAAGGAGATGATGGGTTCATACCCCAAGTCCTGGAGATACGAATCGACTGAGAACTTAGGACTGAAGCACCCAAAATCCCATCATAGGATCCATCAGACGATTGCATATTTACCTACATGAATGGAGTGCCGAAGAATGGTGCTTTCAAAGATTTTTCAGATTTTGGGCTTTCAGTCACATCCAATTTGTATGGTATATTTACCTGCGGGTTATTTCACTCCTATAAGTGGAGTCATGATGGGCCCTCTACGGAAATCACCTGCGGACTTTTGGCCCCACTTTAGTAACTAATTCCCATGATGGATCCATCAAACGAGTGTATATTTACCTACATGAATACCGTCGGTTTTGTGTGGTTGAAATTAGTAGGTAAGTATATAACATACATGGATTCTATGGGAAATGGAACTGGATTTGCTTAAGATGTGAGCTTCTTCCATTGAAATGGCGGCTTGGATTTGCGACTCGCCAAGATGCTTGGAAAAAGTGAACGAAAGATATTATCCCAAATGGTGCTTTGATGGTGATTTAGGATGGTGGAAAGTAAACAATCACCAAAAACAACATCCAAGAATGCAAGTGAAAAAATATCAGACAAAAAAAACATGCTAGGGACAAGCACGCTACAAAGTGGGGCCCCTACTAGTTATAAATGGAGTTATGGGCCCTCTATAAATGACCTTATAAATGTCTAGGGGTTAATTTCACTCCTATGAGCTGACTTTTGGGCCCCACTTTGTACTAATTCCCATTGACGGATCCATCAGACGATTGTATATTTGCCTACATGCAGCATAAAGACATACAGGGATCCTGTGGGACATGAATGGTTTATTTTTCTGATGCATGTAGGTAGTGGGTGAGTTACATTAATGGTTGACAGTTATGGTAAACTAGTTACAAAATATACCAGTCCCATGGTCTTAATCCCATCTCCACAAAAGGATTGTAGGATTATTCCCTATCTTAGAACGCACCTGGATCCTTAGGGTTAGGGTGAGGTCGGTTGATTAGCCGTAATCAGTAGCGTGTCCATTCGTCGTCCAAAACTTCTGTGACTTATTTCCGCATTGTGGACCTCTATTATAACTTACAAGTGTATAGTTATAACCCCTATAAGTATAGGTTTATATTCCGAGTGAAACCCCTTTGAATTTTCGGCCATGTATAAAGGTCCCATAATACTTCCAGCTGAACAAGTACTTCCAAACCCAGGGTTCTTTATAGACCACTATTAACCACTCAGGTTCTCTTCCGCATCCACTTCGCACCACCTATAACCGACCGGGTTTGGCGTTTCGGCCTTCTTCGCGCGATCGGTACCTGCAAGATTTTACGGGGATGTAAAAAGTCCCATGGGATTTTCGATGGAATTTTTGGTGGTTTATTGTCCTTGAACGATTAGAATGGGAATTAAAATGCTGATGAAAATGCTGGGATTTGGTGGTTTAATGTCCTTGAATTTTTTTTGTGGTTTAATGTCATTGAATGTTTATTATCCCAAAATGCTGATGAACAATGGTGATTTACCGTGGCAAAATTTCCGCCGTAAAAAAAACCATCGGTCCAAGGCGGGAAGGTCACCCGTGGAAGTCGGTGAAAGCCACCATCTAAAAATGGTAAACTTCTTTTTGGATGCCCTAAGGATCCAGGTATGTCCTAAGAAAGGGATTAACTAACCCTACAATCCTATTCTGGGGATGGGATTTAGACCATCAATCCTACTATAGGAAGGGTCTGGATTCTTAGGGATGATAAAGCCCTCCTGAAATAATGGAGAAACCCGTAAACCAACCGGACTAAACAAATGGTGGTTGGGCTTCTAAGCTTACTTTACATCCAGACTTAACAAGGCACCCTTCCAACACATCACCATCTTCTCACTCCAGCCATGCAATGGACCATCTTCGATAAAAGTATGGAAAAACTTGGATTTTACTTGCCGGAAAACCAACATGACAACGGAAAAAAATGTATCTCCTATTTGAATTTCCGTTGTCATGTTAGTTTTCAGGGGAGTAGACACGCACCTCCAATTTTCACAAAAATGATGGGCCTTGAACAATGCATCTCAGGCTTCATTCGTTAAATTTGTTCTTGGGGCTGGGGGGGGTAAGGCCTCTATTGGTTATGAATGGGGTCAACAAAAACCACTCGAAATGGTCGAATATAAAGTGGGTAACTGGAGTTCTTTCAGCCTACTTATAGAGGATTTCATTACATAACCTACTTATGACTGGATTTTGGGCTCACCTTTTACTTGGCTCACTTTTGTTTAGACTACCTTTTCTCTCACTCTACCTTTTCTCTCACTGAATGATTTTCACCAACTGAGATTCCCCAACGAAACCAACGATGCATGACCAACATCTTCACACTGAAAGGACTCAATTTCCTCGGTGGCGAAACACTGGAGATACTGTTGATGGTGAAGAAATCCGGTACACTCACCAGTTGATATGGACAATATCCCATTATTTACAAGGTTTTATACATTCCAGCTGGTGCAGGTTCCTACTGAGTTGAGGACAAGGTAGTTGAAATCCCATTATTTATGACGGGTTTGATGGCACCATCCCAGGTGGTTTTCTTGCCGCAGTTCTGAACCATCAACAGTACTGGGGAGGATCCAGCTGATCTGGGCGAATCAGGAGGAGATTTTGAGGGAAAAAACACCCGCCATTTTTCCAATTTTCCAGCTACAGTACTAGAATGTCCATGGAACTTAGCAAATAGATTATAACCCCTAAATACGTAGGTTGTAAGTCCCCTAAGTAGGTTACAACCCAAGTTACTAAGTAGTTACTAAGTTCCATGGACATCCCAGTATTTGTTTTTGTTCATGAAAGGAATGTATGTAGAAGTGAAATAGCCTTTTAGTTATACAGTTATACATACCAGTACTAACCATCTTCATCTGGCCATACTCCACCAACCCAGATTTCCCTGTTTACCCTTGCTCAGTGTGCCGACCCCCGCCGCAATGGCTAAGAGCCGACACTTGTGTCCTTTAAAATCATCTCATCGAAAGATGGGCTGTGTTGCGCAGTCATCTGAGCCTCGTTGTGTTGCGCAGTCATCTGATTCATTACCTCCTGCAGTACCTCCTGCATGTCCATGTCGAGGTCATTCAACCAGTCGAGGTCCTCTTCTGGAGGATCCGCCTCCATCCAGCCTGCATCCTGAAGCTCCCGCCGCAGAGCTGAGAAACCCAGATTTCGCTGAAAATAAAGCAATTTTCCATACGTTTTCGGTCGGTTCGTGAGGTCTCTATGAAATTGGCCCAGGTCTATCGCTGTAAATTTTCCTAAACCTAAATTGTGCAGGTTTTTTGGGAAAGGGGATTCCCTGACCCAAAAAACCCTTTGGGGACGGTTCATGAAGATAACCCAACTTCAGAATCCTGGAGAAGAGGTGGGCTATTTTTGAAATATATATTATATATATAATTTTAAATCAATATATACATCAAACTTAAGATTTTGCGAACAATCCGAATCTTATCAAATCCGAACATCAATTTACCCATGGGGTGAAACACCAACACAAAAAACAAAACCAAATCATCCCCCCCACATGATTGGAAAAAACTTTGATGAAACATTTGTTTGACACCCTCCCTGAAACTGACAGCTCGCCCATGAAAATCCCCATCTTTCCTGTTAAATACCTTCAAAATGGTGGATTTTACAAAGGCTATGTTAGTTTCAGGGAGTGTGTGTTTTTCCACAAACTTCATCATCTTATGTTGATCATCGTTTGGTCATCTTCAATTTTTCAAGTTTGTGGAGTAAAATAAGATGATCAACACCCTTGTGACTGCATTCTTGTCACCAAAAAAACCCACCCAAACCGTGCCATTGCCAAACGTCATCTTGGTTCCCATCAGAAAGCCAAGGACGTTGCAAACGTAGGCGAGGAAGTACATGAAGAACTCCAACGACAAGCAGCCGCAATGAAGAAACAGTACCCTCCCGAAGTTTAACATAGCCCCTGAAAAATGATGGTTGGAAGACTACTCTCCTTTTCGGATGGTATATTTTCATGGGCTATGTTAAACTTCCAGGGGGTACAAGCCAACGCTGAGAAAATTTGGTTTTGGAAGTTAGTATGTAAATGGTATATGTGTACCATATATGCAAAAATAAGTGGTTGATTTGAGGAAACAAATATCAATCTGTGCAGTGGGCTATATCACAGGTACTTAGTTCAAACATTTGTGCACTATCTTGTTTTGATCTACTAGGGCTACTTTTGATGAGGGGACCTGTGGAAATGATACTTAGATTCTCCCCCCCGTATGGCCAAAACTGCCCAGAAAAAGGTGCCAAAGAAATTCCACTAAATGTATGTATGGCTCTTGGAGTTACTCCCTGGAAGTTTAACATATCCCCTGAAAATAAGCCATCCCGAAAGGAAAGTAATGACACCATGGACCACTGCTGATAACTTCCTTAACCAAAGTGCTTCAATAGGGCCAGAAATTTCCCCACATCATTCTCACTCTTCAAACCGATTCATTTTTCAGGGCCTACTAGGATGTCCATGGAACATAGTAAACAGATTATAACCCTTATATACGTAGGTTGTAAGTCCCCTAAGTAGGTTACAACCCAACTTACTGAGTAGTTACTAAGTTCCATGGACATCCCAGTAACGAAATGTGATCAATCCCTTTTGCTATATGAACAGGTGGAAATCCACCTTCATGAAGCCACCTCTCTGAGGGCAAACCCTCAAAAAGGGAAACATGAACATCGCAAACCCTGAAAGTAGAACGGAAACAAATCCACGTTTCAAGAATGCAAGATGGGCCCCTAGAAGTTATATATAAGTTATAACCCTTTAAATATGGGGTTTAACTGGAGGCTTGTTCACCCTATACTTATAGGGGTTCCATACCTACACGTAGTAATAACTGGTTTGGTAATGCCCACCTTCACATCAATGAATGCCACCTTTCTGCTGATCAAGATTCTTGGAATCAACTGAGCAACGAAAAAAAATAAACACCAAAAACTGCTTGGAACTCGCTGTGAAAAATACGGATTCCTATAATAGGATATAATAAACCGATATTACCCTATATTTCACCCGCTGGTTATCCACCCTTAACCAATAAACCATATAACAGAGGGTATTATAAACCCCTTATACAACCTACTAAACACCAGCACCTTCAACAAAACTCCCAGGATGTCACGCCGCATCGATTTTCCCCAAAAAGTCACGCCTGCGGCAGATGAAATTTCCTTGGAGACGTGGCGCAGATTTGGTGACCATACGGTTGATGGAAGAAATCCGACTAACCACCTGGGATGTATTAAAAAAACCTATAAAATCCCATAAATAATGGGATAAGCAACCTACCTCAACTGGTGCAGGATTTCTTCCATCAACAGTATTAGTGACCATGTTATCTGTGAAATAAACATCGCTTGAGGAAAAATATCTGTTGAGTATGACTCTGTAAAATTCTATTCTTCTTCGTCTTGTTGTCCTTTCTATTCCCCATCTACACCCAAAGTACTCAAACAAATAAACATGTCTTAAGCCCCAACCCGAAAAAGTCCCCTAAACCTCCAACCCTCCAACCATCTAAACAAAAAATAATGGATTTTTCCGGCAAATTTCCTCTAAACTTACATCAAATCAGAAAACATTGGGCACTGCAAACAACTGTTGGATACGTGGATGCAAATCCCAAACATTACACGACCACCTTATCCAACTGCCAATGTTATACCCTCCCGAAGCATAGCCCTTGAAAAACCGACCTTTCTGGGCAACCCTATTATTTTCAGTACGGAAGGCCACCAGAGTGCAGTTTTCAAAGCTAATTTCATGCAGTTTTCAAAACTAATTTGATATTGTCTAATGTAATATTTGTTCAATGCTTTGTTTCTTTCCCGGTGGAAGCCCTTTGATGGGACAAAAGGTCATAAACACCCAGAATACAAGAGAATTAAGAATTGAAATAAGAGCTTTGAAAACCAAAAAGAACTGGAAAACCACCTAAAAACTTATAGAACACTAAAAAACCAAAAAAAACTCGAGAAAACCAATAAAACCAAAAAAACCTCGAGAAAACCAAAAAAAACAATAAAACCAAAAAAACCAAAAAAAACAAAAAAAACAAAAAAACCAATTGTCAGGGGGTCTTGGTGAAGCACCCCAACTTCCTGAAGAGTCTAGAATTTATGCTTTTTTTGTTTTTTTGGGTTTATTGTTTTTTTTGGTTTTCTCGATGTTTTTTTGTTTTTTTTTGGTTTTCTCTAGGTTTTTTGTGTTGCGGCTGCAAGTGGATTTTCGCCGCCCCGCCCCTTTTTCTTTAAGTAAGGAACTCTTTAGTAGGCCACGTAGTCTTTAGTAAAGTGAAGTTCTTTCATGAAGAAGTGGAAAGAAGCCGGTTTAGAATAGTGTCCTTTTTTCAATAGTTTCCGTATATATCTTATGTAAGCAGTATTGTTTTCACAGCAGGCTTTCCTTTTTGTGAAAGGGAACATGTTTGTTGCGTAGCTGCTCCTTGCAAAGCTGCATTTGTTTTGCAACATTAAGTTAGCCCACATATTTGAAGATTTTTTTTGCAAAATCCATCTCTGTTTGGTGACAATCGGGTTCAATGTTACTGTCCACAGCTGTGTTATTCATGAAGAAGTTTTCTTTCCTTTCTTATACAGTTTGTCCCTTTATATATCGGGTAGCCTTCTTATCAAAATAGCAATCTTTTTGTGGGTGACTTTCTTCAGTGATGATGTACTGTAAGTCTTGTTTTCAAGTCATCTTCATGCAAAAGTACCTTTGCTTTGGTTAGAACTGAACAGTTGCCATTTTAATAAGAATCGTCTTTCCTTATTGAATTTAGCCTGCACCGTAATAAAGTAAGTTTTCCAAACACATTAATTGTCTTTTCAAACAACTGTCAAACATATTGAAAAACATGGAAAAACAACAGTTTTTAATACTCTATTTCTTAATACTCTAAAAGCCCCAGCGGCACGGGCGCATCACTATTTGAAATCAGAAACAAAAAGACTTGAGAAGGTCAAGATGTACGTTTAGATACCTAGACGGAACACCCATGGATAAAAAAACATCGAACTTTAATTACTTTAGGAAGAAGGCACAGTATGAAAAATAAACAGACACATGTTCTTAACATATGTTCCTTTGAATATACCCAAAGAATATTTATTCTTTTCTAGTTAGAATTTCAAATGAAGCCCCCCCTACAACTACATCTTAAATCTGAAAGAAAAACAGCTAATTTTCAAAAATAAAGGTATTTGGTGATTGAACGAAGGTTCTTTTTAAAGTAGAACTGCTCCACAAAAGAGACGGCAACAGTTCTAGTTTAAGAACCATCACTTCAAATAGGACAGGCTCCTGAAAAAGAATTGTTGAAGAACAATAAATAGAGATAACATGAGATAATTTTCACTAAGATTGACCATTAGAAGAATCACTTTTCAACAATCATTTGAAAAGATGAAAGCTTGTACAAAGAAGGGTTCTTGTGGAAAGGTTACTATATAATGAAAGCTAATTGATTCAAATGAAACAAGTTTACTTCAGGGAACAACGCATTAAAATATATAGTCAAATTTCATGTCTTCATATGATGATGAAAACTTGTGATAACTTGTGATATTTCAATTTCATAAATCAATAAAAAACTGCACTCTGGTGGCCTCCCAGCCTCATTATTTTCTAAGTGCAAAGTGTTAACTTTCAGGGAACGTCAATTGATAAATATTTTCATATTAATATATTTTCCTATACGGGTGTTTCCGAAAATAGTGGTACCCACAAATCATCCATTTAAATAGTGTTTTCCATTATAAACCATCCATTGTGGGGTACCTCTGTTTTTGGAAACACCCATACATTGAGGGGTGGTTCCAACCCTTTGCAGATTTTCCGTAAAAAAACGCTGCGAACGCCGCCGGGAAGTCAATCATCCCGAGACACTGCAAGACGGAAGCCAAGCCGAGTCCAACTGCAAAACCTCGGGGGTGGGTTGGAGGTTTTACCCCAGGCATCCTCAAATGAGCCACGAAAAAAAAAACACTTTCCAATTTACTGGTTGGTTTATAGGGATCCTAATAATGGCTTATGAAATAATCCCCTATATAATTGGGTAGGATGTCATCCCCTATGTAACCTAACCAACCACGGATTTTTTCATTGCTCAAATGATTCAGGAATTCCGGAACATAAACTGTTGGTTTTTTTCGGGGCTGGGGGTATGTTCCTTTCGGGGTATGTTGGAGAATTCTTAGAAATGTTAAAAGTATGGTGAAATGGGCCCTGTATAAATATGTCGAAGATTCATGGATAACTGGAATGAAAATACCTGTGCATAAGGGCCACTACTATAACGATATACACTTACTGGTGCCCACCTTGTATCATTCAATTGTAAAGTATCCTATCAGTATCACTATCACTATCATTTTTGCCCTTTTTATCTAAACATCTCAATTTTGGATGAAAAGATTCCCTACAAAAAAAGTCGTCCTTGCTCCAAGGGAACCTCCGAAAAAAACCAGGGATTTTCCCGACGAAGCCATAAAGATTTATTGTACGGTACGTTGTACCAGGAAACTACTCGAAGAAGGATCTATGACATGTCTATATGTCTGCAATGGTTTTTCAATCTCCACAGGCCCTCACAACAAAAAAATCTGGAACAACTTTGGGGATTTAAGGTTCACGAATTTTTCTTGTGCCACAAAACAAAACACCCTAGGGATCTTGGACCCTCCAATGGAAGGTTTTGAACCTGTATAGCAAGGTTAGGGGCCTCAAAATAGCCAGTTTTGAGGGTCCAATGATCCTTAGGGCAACTCAGGTCTCAACATTCAACTCGTCACAATTTCTCTGAAATCCTAGTGACCAGTGGCGGTTTTTTGAAGCTTCTGAAATGCAAACCTTACACGGACGCAACTGCTTAGATGTTACACCATGCACGTTTCTTCAGGACTTCACAATCTTGTAAATGATAGCACTCACCGGTTGGTGTAACACAAATGTGAGCATGTCTCTTGTACAAGTTCACATGGTAACGATCATTGCTAGACGAGCCTGCAATCTCACTCAGTTCACTGACAGGATCGTCTTCGGGCTCAATTTTCTTCTTGGCAATGACCATGGCATTTTGAGCGCTGCCAATGCCGGGCACCCCTCACAAACATGCGCCGTGAGTTTGAACAGAAGTTCTGGAATCCTGCTGCGATTCTCCAGGGTGAGGAGGGCTCGTGCCTGCATGAGCTAGGATTCAAGTATGGACGTCAATGGGTGACCAAACTGTGCAAAATCGCCACGGCCACAACTATGAAGCTGAAGACTTCATTCCCCATGACGATGTACGGCACGAAAACCATACGTAGAGCATGCTCAGCAAGTCGCACTACACACTTCCAAGTCATGTACATTTCGGAGATTATGTACATCCACTCCCAAATTTTGTTCGATAGGCTTCAAAGTCAAGTTGGGCTGAAAGATGATTTGACTGGACAATGTAACTCTTCAAACCTCGTTTGATTTCTGTCCATCATCTCTGGCGAAAACTCAAGTAGCTCTTGCCAATCAGTGTTCGGGATCTCCAGTTTCCACCAACTTGAGATCCCAAGGCTGATTCTTCGGGTGATGAAAACCACTTCTTCGATGTTCCCAGAAAAGATGGGATCAAAGGTGATCGGATCAGTGGGTTATTTCACCCCAAGGAATAACCCATTTATAAGTATAGGGTGAAATAAGCCATTTACTAAGCATTTATATACTAACTTCCTGGGACATCCAAGTATGTAGTTTAACTAGTTGGTGGTTGAACCAACCCATTTGAAAGATATAATCGTCAAATTGGATCATCTCCCCCAAAAACCGGGGTGACAATTCCAAAAATATTTCTATCATAGGATCCATGGGACTGGTATACCTACATTTAACCATACAAATCAACCTCCGCCATGAAGGTAAATATTACCATTTCCATGGATCCGCTGAGTTTGGAGGAAACTTCACCAAGGACGGGAAACTGGTTCCGTCAAAATGTTTGGTTCAACTCGGATTACCTCCAGTCATACCTCGGTGTTTGGAACCCCTAAAAAACGAGGTGTTTGGAATTTGGAACCCCTTAATTGGTTCAACGAGTTGTTCCGTAGTCTTTTAAAACGAGGTGTTTTTTCACCCCCAAAAGGCCGAAGCTTAGGAGGTGTTGTTTTTTAAGGGGTCCAAGTATCACATCTTCTCAGTTTCGGTGGCCCTCGTTGGATGTCGGATGGAAACGTTTCTTTCGGCCAAAGGCACGATCCATCTCTTCCCATAGGAAGGCATATCCACTGGCATCACCTGCCTTGTGAGGATGAGTGTCCTTAGGGAAGGCGACTAAGCCTTCCAATTAACCCGGCGACATGATATCCTGTTGATGATTCAGAAATCCAGCCTTCACCAGTTGAGGTTGGTCGTTTTCACCATTATTTACAGGGTTTTAGCACCATCCCAGGTGGTTGTTTGGAATACTGGTTTGGGTTCATAGGGGCATTTACAATGGCACATGGAATGCACCCCTCCGAAAACTAACAAATGCCCCCTCCTAAAAGGGGGCTATTTCAACAGGAAACACATCTGAACAAACCATCATGTTTAAATTTTTTTCAGATATGTTCGCAGGACTTAAGTTGCCCTCAGTAGCGCGAGTTTTTCAACCTCGAAAACTAACATCCATGCCATCCATGTATGCTTTCTTTATGCCTACAAGCTGTACATGAATTGTTGAATTTTATGGTAAATGTAGGTACGTAGACTATACATGGATGCTATGGGACATCACAATGAACAAAAACACCAATTTTAATACGAGATACATCCTCTTTCATGGGGTGTTTTTCCATTGTCATTTGCTCGTTTTAGGGGGTGTATCTCAGTTGTAGGATTTCTGAGATGTCCATGATACCTAGTAAAATGGAATTATTGTAAATATAGGATATATAAAGCCAACTTACTAACTATGGTTAATAACTAACTTCCATGAAAGGCCCTATAGTAAACATGCAAAGCCTCAAAAGATGAAAGCAAACAGCTTCAAACATCTACCTCGAAACATCAGGGATTGGCCACTCCAATGGTTTCGGGTGAGTTTGAAGCTGTTTTTTTGTCCCAGGGTTAGTGGTAGGGTCCTCAAAATGACGCCAGGCCTTTTTCCAATCTCTACTAATAATGTCTCATGTGGCAACTAGGGGAGGATAAAACTAGAAATTCCAGGTGCAAAAGGGCATTCACAAAAACCTTACCTTGTAAAACCGTCGAACATTAGTCAGTCAGATTTGCCGGGGCCCCCAAGGACATGGGACCCCTTGGGCCCCATACTATTACCATAAGAATCCCTAAAGATATGGGAATGGTATGGGAGTAGTATGGGCCCCGCTGACCAGAAAGGCGTCCTATGTCCTTGGGAGTACTTGGGATCACCCGTGAGGGGGTTGTGTCTTTTACCAACGATTCTTACTACTTTGACATGTGCTACCCCTTCACCTACCTAACTTGCTTCCACTGCCTCAGAAAATCTATTGAATAAAGACTTGGAATTGCAACAAAGATGGTGAGAAAACAAATCCAAACATATTCCTAACTTGAATGGTGATCTAGTAAGTGATGAATCCCATGGAAGAGCAGCAACAACAACACCAACAACAACAACAACAACAACAACAACAACAACAACAACAACAACAACAACAACAACAACAACAACAACAACAACAACAACAACAACAACAACAACAACAACAACAACAACAACAACAACAACAACAACAACAACAACAACAACAACAACAACAAAACAAAACAAAACNACACAACAACAACAACAACAACAACAACAACAACAACAACAACAACAACAACAACAACAACAACAACAACAACAACAACAACAACAACAACAACAACAACAACAACAACAACAACAACAACAACAACAACAACAACAACAACAACAACAACAACAACAACAACAACAAAAACAAAAACAAAAAAAAACACAAACAACCAAAACATTCCAAATTTAGAAAATCAACACATTAGACATTCCACACACCATGCCTTTTCCCCACGTCCCCTCCCAAAAAAACACATCGTGACCCGCCAAGAAGCTGCATCGGTGCAAATGTAAAAATTTCCCAACGCAGGGCTTCCCTGAAAACACACGAAATTCGGTACGATCGGTGGGTTTTTATCGGCGATCGGCTTTCAGCCTGTAGGGTGAAATGGGGCCCCTATAAATGATCGAAAATCAATGGGTAAATGGGATTATAAACCTGCTTATATAGGACTTAAACCTACACTTACAACTGGTAGGGGCCCACCTTGTAAAAACATGTGATTTGAATTGCATACTTATTTACCCCTATAAATGGTTGAGAATATATTTGTAACTGGGGTTATAAACCTAATATAGGGGTTATAATGTATACACATATAAGTGATGCCACCTTGTAGACTGACCATGACACAAATCCACCAAACAAAAGCAACCGTTGCGGTTCGTTACTTTCCATCAACTTTACGTCCACAATTAACCAACAAAACCAGTTGCGAATTAAAAGGTGGTACTTTCCGAAATCAAATGTAGGTAAAGAAAACAAAGTTGGTAAAATCATCCCACGACCTGCAAAGTGGTCAATAAAAAATGGTTGGGTATAGTCCCCTACGTAGGGCTACCTATAGTTAGAAATGAGCCACGCAAAAAAAAAACACGGAAACACCCTCTTACTTTCCATTATCTGGTTGTTTAATAGGGATCCTTATAATAGTGACATGACTGGGTAGTAAAATCCACCCCAAAAAGAACTAAACGACTAGGGTTTTTTTCATTGCTCAAATAACTTGTAATCGCTAAGGTAATCAAAACTTTCCGCAAGTTTTGCCCGTTTCAATCGCCCCCTCGCCTTGTATAAGGCTCGCTCGCCTAAAATTAGGCCATGACAGTAGTTGTCAACGTAGGTGAAACAGACCTTGTTTTGTCCTCGGCAAACATCAAACAAAAACTGGGAGTCCTTTTTGTCAACCATAAATTCAATGGTCTTTTGGAACAAAAGATAAAAAAAGACCACCAGGTTCTTCCGTTCCTGACCTTTTTGTGTGTGTTATTCGTGACCTTTTCGGGGCTGTTTTGTGACCTCCATTTGGGTGATCAGAACGGGCACGAATGGAAGAAACTGGCAGTTTTTTCAACCATTTCCAGAGGGGACCATGTTTCTTCCAGGGAAGAAGGGGTGGAAGGAGATGAAATTGTTCGATTTCGTCGGTTCGATTTGTGGGCAAATTTTCACCTGAAAAAATGAGGACCCCTGGTTGGTGGTTGAACTAACCCATCTGAAAAATATGCGCAAATCAAATTGGAAAATTTCCCCAAGTTTCGGGGTGAACATATAAAAAACCCTTGGAAGTCAAGCCGACCATAAAAATAATAGTCCCCTTGAATTGTTGATTGTAGATCCCTACTAAAATAATGGCCATTTCGGAACGACCATTAAATTAATGACATGTGGAGTTCCAGGGAAAAATATTTGAAACCACCCTAGTATTCTATTTGGTTTTTCCAGCGGGTGATGAATTGCCAACCCTTAGAATTTATTGTGAGCAATTCATCACTCCGAATGACTAGGTGGTGGTTTGAAATACACCCCCGACAATTAACATGGAACCTGAAGGCTTGGAAGATGATTTTCCTTTTCAATTGGGTGATCTTTAGGTTTCATGTTAATTTTCAGGGGTGTATGTTTATTTTCACCCCGAACTTGGGGCAGATTGGGGTTCCAATCTTCCAAAATGGGTGGGCCAACTACCAACCAGAATACATGAAAGCAACAATTTATATTGCTTGATTCCCCCGATCTTGGAAATTCTTTGAAAAAATAGCTAATTATACAGTAATTCCTAAACTCGAATTCAATGAATTCAGAGGTTTTCAAGGGGTTCCCTCACTAATCCACCATTTGCAGTGACATCCAGTAGGCGCTACACGAACAACCTGCCATTTTCAATTCGGTTCAACTGGCTTTTCCAGGTGTAATGATCGACTGGAAACATTTCGATTTGCTAATCCCCAACTTGATGCGCTGATGTTCATCTCTCGTTTCAGCGCGGGTTTCAGAAAAGACTATGGCTGGTTGATGGTTGAACCAACCCATTTAAAAAATACGCTCGTCAAATTGGATCATTTCCGCAGGTAGTGCATAAAACATGTTCGAAACCACAGCCTGGGCCTAGGTGTCCATGAAACATGCCCAAATGGCGTTAAAAACCCAAACGCTTCGACAAGAATTGGCAACACATCAACAAATCTGCTTAATACCACGGAACCGTTGCCAAAAACGCGAAGCTTTCCTGGGTTGCGGCGGCAAAAACCCGCGGCGTTTCACGTCGGCGATTCACGTCGATTCACGATGTCTTGGAGGGTGATGGAGGTTGATTCACTACAAAAGGATTACATCCTACCCAGTTATATGGGGATTGTAACAAAACACATGAAATAAGGATCCCTTTTACACAACCAGTATTTCATGGGAAGTTTTGTATGTTTATTTCGTGCATTCACATACCCTAAAAATCATTGGACCCTCCAATTTGAAGGGTGAACTTGCAGTTCGCAGGGGTGTGGTAGGGTCCTCAAAATGACGCCAGGGGGTCAGGATACTTAGGGACAAGATTCTTGTACACAATTTTTGGTCTCAGACAGAGACTAGAGAAATCTTGATGAAGTCCATATCCAATAAAAATGCCAGAACTTAACACATCCTATATCTAATGCGATTCATAAACATCTTGGTTGTATTGAAAGAACTGCTTCACAAGTAGACTAGGAAAATCCCTCAATCTAAAGGTCTTTCAAAGAAACATGACATCATTCTACTTTGCGAGTGCCAGACTTGTTTCGTTTTTGGGGCCCAAGTCGAATGAAGTTATATACCAGAAATCCAAACTAAAAATCTAAAACTAAAACAAAAATCCAACATACCCCTGGAACATACCCAAGACCCTCAACCAACACTTAATGATTCGGAATTCATTTCCTTTGGAGGCTTGGTGATGCCTGGGGTATACTCCAGGGGTATGTTGGGGTTCTCTTGGAAACATTGAACCTCAACACAGATTCGGAAGATGATGGTCCTTTTCAATGATTCAGTTCAGTCATTTCCAAATGAACGATTCGCCTTTGCAATGTGTGACAGCCTCGTTGGATGTTCTTTGCAAAACAACTCAGATCCCTGCCTAAAAAGTCAACGGGGGGACGCAATTGAATTTTGCCAGCATCAAGATGTTCTCCTCTCCCTCCTGCTCCTCTCCGCACAAAGCGACGTTTTGCTTCAGGATAACAACGCTGCGTTCCATATTTGGAATGGATTCGGGCCTTAATGTTCACCGCCATGCCACCGGCAGAAAGGGTCCTGCCGCATCCAATGCGCGAAGCGGTGTTAGCACCATGGTCGGCAGACTGGCCGCTTTTTGGAGCCACACTCGCACTTACCCTGAAGCCGGGGGGCCATATTCGAGGCTTTTTGACACCAGCCAGCTTGAACCTCCCAACTCTCACAGCACCAACTTTCTGCATAAATGATTGACATGGTCCATGAAAACCATTGCCAAAGTGCTCCCCAAGCAATCTGTTTTAGCGAGTCATATCCCATAGGATCCATGGGACTGGTATATTTACCTCCATGAATGGTTGATGACTTGGTACATGTAGGTAAATGTGCTATGCATGGATCCTATAGGGCTATGTAAACTCCCACGATCAACTCCATTCCAAAGTTATGTAAAGTGCGATGGGGATTATCATCAGGCTTGCTTCAGCTCTCATACGATTTGTTCCAACATGTTTGCACCGGCCAAAGAGTTTTCACGAAAAGCTTCCTCCAGTCGCAACTCCATTCCATATCCAAAAATCAATCTGCTCAACGTTGGCCCAAACCATGACTTTATGAGTATTTATCTATCCATCTATCTATCTGCAGTATCACCGTCCAAAATCTTATCCAAACTCCCCAAATGGCCAATTAGGAAGCACAGAATTCGTATACTATAGTGAATCGGATAAAACTGAAATTTGCACACCTTATCCAACTTCCCATCAATCCATCAATCAATCTTTCAAATATCCTACAAAGTCAGCCCAAAATCACCAGTTATCAGTGCTGTTATAACTTACAACCCCTTTAAGTAGGGTTATAACCCCAGGAAAAACCAATGTATTTTCAGTCATGTAAAGGAATCCCATTTTCACCCTACTTACTCTAACGATCGTAGGTGCCCACCTTATATAGCATCCCAAGGAACCAGTGGCCGCAGTTTCCATGAAATTGGGAAGATACAAAGTATCACGAGGACCATAAACCTAGAGGGTAAGACGTTGCGCTGTTGTTTGGTTGTTTGGTTGGTTGGTTGTGGTGGTAGTGGTGGTTGCCGTGGTTATTTTTGTTTATGGCCATTTGGGTAGGGAAAAACAATGGATATGTAAATTAAAAAATACATCTCAATCTCAACCCTAAAAAATCCCTAAAAATTACAGGGTCCCCAACAGAGAAAAAAAAGTAGGAAAGGATCAATACTGTTGATGGAAGAATTCATCCCGGCTAACCACCTGGGATAGTGCAAAAACCTTGCAAATAGGATTTCAACTACCAACCTTCCTCAACTGGTGAGTTGATCCCGGATTTCTGGGAAGGGTAACCAGGGGACCAGGGAAGCGGCAGAATTCACTCCGTTAAACTCGCTCCCAAAAAAAAGGGGCCGTAGGGATTCTTCGGATATCTCAATCACTCGAAAATGGATCCCTGTTACTGTTACCCAGTTGTAGTATTTCAGGGGATTTTAGATATACATTAATTGTTTACCTAGACATCCGAAACAACAGGAAAAAAGTATACCGAAGTGATTTCCTGACGAATTGCCGAAAAGTACTCGAGCAAACAAAAAGTGCTCGAGGTAAAAAAAAGCTGACGTTTGAGATCCTTAAAACATCTTAAAACCCATATATACAAGTTTATGCCCAAACTTTGTATATATCAACTCAACCAGTCCATCCCTTCTGGCCATCCCCCAGCCACGCCGCCACACTATTCTTGACCTCGACACTGATGTCGAAACGGTTGCCAGGGCACCCAGCATGTGCAGGCTGACCAAAAAGAGGGCAAACCCTCTCTTCAGTCTTAAGACTTTTTTTTAAAAACAATGATGATGCTTGTTTGGGGTTTGGTTTATCACATCAGGGTTCCCTCTTTTCCAGATAGGATCTACTAAAGTGAATTCCAAATTGTCTTCTGTAATTGCAAAGGGCCCTGTCTATACACCTACGGGCCGTGGTCAAAGCATGGCAACGTCTACTTAAGCGGGATATCCGCCCTATCATATCCTCATCTGTCCAGCACATGTGAGCTACAGGGGATAAAGCGAATTCGCATCCAGGCTTTTCCAATTGGTGTTGAATGTCTAACCTCAGAAGCTTTTGGGTAGAACATCAACAGCATGTATGTAAACCGTAAACCCATTCCTTCGAGGTTTAAGATTGGGGGGACGGAAAGTTTACTGTTCATATCCCAAGCAGCGTGATGTGCACCATCATATGAAGTTTTGGTCTGGTTTGGTATCCATAGACTCCAAGTTTTGCAGTCAATGCAGCCAAGGTAGAATACCCATCCTCAACTGATATACCAATCCAAGATTATGTTAAGGGGCTATCCAAACAAGTTTTACTTCCCTGCGGGTTGAGAAAAAGAAAGGTTTGCCAAACTAGAGTCATACAACAAGGAACTGTGAAACTCCAACCATCGGACACAAGTTGCAACGCTACATTCCTGGGGATCCACAGACCATGGTGGTAAATGGTTCGCCAGTACCGGTCGCTAGCAACACAGGTGTGCTGGATGATCGCTAAGATGTCCCGGTATTTAGGGTCCTCAGCTGCCACAAACCGATTTTTGTTTTGGGGGGCTCACCAAACAAAGATCATATTGACTCACCCTAGATTTTGCAAAACTTGTTATTCAACAACGAACTGTCGCCAATCGGCAATTGAGGCAGCTGAGACATGTTGAACTTCTTGGGCTAGCCAGGCGCCAACAACTGCCGCATCATGCCCTTTCCCAAGCCCATGTGGAAAACCATTCAACCTGTAGTTGATGTGATTTTGTTTTACAAACACCAAGTAACATCATCAAATACTCAAACAGGTTTTCCCAAAATGATTGTTTTTTTTCAAAAGAATCATCCTCGCTTAAAAGGGGCTTTGAGGTGCAGAAAACATATAGTACTAAACATATCCTATACCAATGGAAAGAAACGAGTTGTTCGGAAGTTTGAGGGACGCATAGCTGAAGTCAACAATGCTCGTATTCTTCTTGTAGGCATTGCAAAAAGCCATCATGCTAGCATACGCATTCTGAAGTGCCATTGGTGTAGCTGAACGGCCAAAATGGCCCATACGTACTAACATCACAATGGTACTAGCCAGAAAATCTTTGCCAATGCCATCAATTGCAAAGGTGTGGGCAGGATCAATCCTGATGTATCTGGTACATTCACCCATTAGCAAATCCCGGAATGGGCTTCGGCTTCCATCCTTGAAGGGGCTGGGATTTGTGTCGGCAGCCGTCACATTTCTCATGGCACCCTTCACATCATACCATTCCTTGGTGCAGGTGAAAACATGTGTGCCGGGCCCCTGGCTGGAGGAAAGTTTGAGGTTGTGGTATTGTATACTCATATGATCTTTTTACGTCGTTACTAAAAACACGGGATTACATAAAACAAAAAAGTTCATATGCATAACGTGTATATGTATGGGCTAGTGTCTCGAACATCGCATCTGTGACACTTTGCTGTGCAGTTGTACCCGCATGAGAGAGAGTAAGCCGATCTCAAGAAAGGCCAATCACCTTTACAGCCAATGCAAATGAACCTGAAGTGGTACTTCTGCCCTTCCCATTCAACCTGAGAGATTGTTAGGGTGACAAGGTCAAGTTGTAAAGGGCCCCATACAAAAACAGTTGTGAATTCGAAAGTATTTTAAAAAAAATGATGCAAAGAAGGAACATCCACTCCTGGTTCTTGCAAAGAATTGAGATCTTTAGTCAGCTGTGAGAGTAGTCGATGGAAGGATTGCTGGGTATACGGAGATGGGAGCACCGTGTAAAGCAAGCGAGTGCACATGGATGGCCTTATAAAGACTTTCCAGAACCACAAACAATATTTTGATCTACTTGTAAGATATAAATCAATATACATAGATCAACTTGGAGGAAAGATGTAAAACTTGTTAAACACCTCAGAGGTTCCCCTGCATGTTGGATTTCTTCTCACTCAAAGGCATAATCACTTGGGTCGTCACCACCATGAGTGGTGACTTCGCTTTTCCTCTCCCTTCATCACCGTGAATTGCAAGTGGGATACAAGTATCCCACTCGCATTCAGGAACGGTTCCAAAAAAGAAAGGTCCGGTTCCACTACTTTGTACCTTTCCCAGAATTGACGTAGATCTTGACGAAAGTGGTTTGATTTACCCAATGGATTTCCACCAAGAAACATGTGCCCCCCGTGTCGAAAAACACAATCCACCCAATCAGTCATCCGAAGCACAGGGTAATTCACTAAAGCCTGTTGGGGTCGTTTCCTCGAGTATCGTATCCAAAGTGGTATGGTGGAAATTTTGACATCAAGCATCCTGCCAGATTTCATCAGTAGGCGATGAAGATTCGAACAGGAATGAGGATCATCTTTGGACTTCCCACACTTTGCCATCAACTTCAAGTTTTTGTCGGAAATACCTGGTCAACATTAATGCTAGATGATGGGGATGCCATGACCAAAAGGACATAACTTACACCACTTTTTCAGCACATTGAATGCATATGGAGTTACTTGAAATATCTTGAAACCTTTAAGCTAAGGTACCATGTTTCTTCAGCTTGTTGTTGGCAACTGTAGCCAGTCTCATCACCCGAATAGCGGTATCAGCCTTACTGGGGTTCAAAGGTGTTGTTTTTCCCAGTTGTGTTTTTTTTCAACATGCATGATATAGCTTTCTCAAGACATTGACTCACATTACATTACATGACTCCCCAAGTTCACCCCAATCAGCCTCAAGCCAAGACACACCATTCTCCATGCCAAGCATTAACTCCTCGGCAAGGTCGGCGTCATCGTCGAGATCGTTGTCATCATCATCGCCTGGATCAGCAAAGGTCCCAGAAAAACACTGTGAGGGGATGAAAAGGTCAACCTTGGGATGCATATAGAAGATATCCTAGCCTCCCAATCGAGATACTGCCACATTGTCTCGGGAAACACCTGCGAGGGAACATGGTGGAAGTATGAATACTTGTGTTGAACATGCGTTTCTTGATGGTGAGATCATTGCGGTTCAACTTCAAGCAGCAAATGGTCTATATTTCTTTTCCCCCATGTTTTGTGAACTCCTGCAGGCTAAGAAGTTGAAAAAGTATGCAAAACCCAAATCAAATGTCTACTACCTGCATACATCAACTTCGGGCTACCAGGATCATAAGTAAAGCGTAGGGAATTGCCACGCGATTTCTAATTGAATCAAAAGTGGCCAGGTGGACACTATGATCCACCTACTGCAAAGAAAGGTTTGAGGTACTAAGCACTCATAACCCAAAAGCATCTACTTCTTACTCTTCGCCCCTTTGGGCTTTGCGGTAGACTTTGCAGCAGTTGCAGGCTTCGAAGGCTTCGACTTCGATGCTGCTGGAGCCTTGATCGTCCTGGGAGAGGTATAAGAGAAGTTTTGGTACTGGGAAGTGAACTATACATCCTTGAATCCTTGATATCAAAAAAAAAGCAATGGGGATATCCTCGCCCGCACCACCAAGTTGTTCAAGGCAACATCAGTCTTTGTGCAAGAAGCGCAAAGACGCAGAATTTCCTGCTGCGTCTCAGGCCTCCCAAACATGATTGAAAAGATGTATATATACCTATAGATATCGATTTTAATTTGGCAGAACATCCCATAAAAATCAAATCTATATGGATGAGCCTTGCGGTCCGTGTCACAGCACAGTCCGACTGGATTTTTTCCAACTTTGCATACACATCCTTCATGTGGTTCAGTTGGATCTGAATATGATCACCCATCCTCAAGGGAAAGCTGATGGGATGTGTAGGTCAAGACTTGTATTTCAGATTCAACAGGTAGACTCCTCTAAGGTGTGAACTCTTTGGCCTGGACTGATTTGATTCCAATCAACTTCTCCTCCCAGAACACATGGTTTTTAAACATGATATGGTTGACATCAAAAATACTCCCTAAACATTGTGCAAGTACAGCATGATCATCCAGTCCAGCACAGTAGCCGTGTTGTCAATCTTCCTTCCGCATACTTCGATAAAGTGTGGAAGGATTGAAACCGCACTGCAATTCTCTTGAATGGTCGGGAAGACCAACCTAAGTTTTTCCACACTTTGAAATGAAATGGTGTCTTTCTCATTAAGTCTGAATTGGTTGATCAAACAGTAGAGTAGAGCCCCTGGGTAGCTATTGCCCAGAAACTTGAAAGAACCAGAGTTGGCTGCTGCTGCATCCTCAGGCTTCATGCTGGCATCATCAGCATCACTGCGCCGCAGGATCTCAAGGCTTGAGTTGGCAGGGAGGTCGCTTTCCAAAGAAGTGCCAGTTGGGTCCTTGGGTTTATGGACAACCGATTGCACATAAAGACTATATATCATTCAAGCAAGTCTCAAATCTTACATGTGGATACCATCAATGATTTGAAACATGAACCTGCATTGCCCCCAACGCTAACAAGAATCTTCCAGTTCGATATTGGTAGAGGTTAGGGTTTCCTCTTTGTCAACCCTCTCATATGAAAACCCATCTTCAAGAACAAGCTTTGCCTCCTGTTCTTGGTGGACTTCATTTGTCCTTACCAGATTCTGCTTCGATGCCCACTCAAAGGCATTGTCAGCCATTTTCCTTAGCTATATATATAAACATTAATGTAAATATGATTGGAACAAAAATCCTGTTTCATCACATGGGGACATCACCGTATGGAAAAGCCTCTTGAAACAAATTCAAAAATGGAAAACAAATTGATCTATGGCCAAAAACATCCTTAAGACATGATTCTTGGTCCATGCCATAGTCGTCAAAAGGTAGTTTTTGGTGACCCATTGGCCAGCCCGTTTCTGGGAATGAGAAACCGTTTTGGACGTTTTCAATTCCATCTCGACCTTGCCAAAGTCCAAGTTGTTCTTCAGCATCAATTCCCGCAATTTAGAGCCTAAGTCAAAGGAGCTCAGCTTCACTAGATATGCAGTCCAAGGTTAGCAAGGATCCGGTGAATTCATATGATCATATGATTTCTTTAAAGAAAGTACAGTTGATCTGCAGAAGTTAATGTTGGAAATTGGATATTCACTTTCTCGTTGGATATCGATCTATCTATATGTATAATGCCGATATCGATATATAGATACTATAACCTGAGAATCTGTGGGGCTGAAGGAGAATCCAATGTAAAATCAAGCAACGGCCGTCTTTGGTCTTCCAAAGTTTCAACGCCTCCTCGGAGACAGAAGACGACTTGATCACACAATGCCTTCGCAGCCTCAGTGCATGGTTGAAGGGAACAAGTTACAGAATGCTACAGTTTCAAGTCTTAATGGTATATGTTTTTCCTCCAGTGGTCCATCTCTGTAATTTACCCCTCTCCAATTTAGCTGAAAAACTTCCAAAAGAGAGAATCCTTTTGTTCAGGACCAGTAGGAACAGGTGGTGGGGGCATCACCGCACTGTCAGGTGGAGAACCCCGTGGAGTCGGAGCAGCAGGTGCTTCTGAAGGCTCTGCCACTCGAGTGACTGGAGTGACTGGAGTTGGTGGGAGGTGAACTTGACTATCTTCCTCCCTAACAGGGGTCCCATTCGGGTTTTGAGCATCTTGAAAGAAAGAAGAGTTCCTCCTCATTTTTGGTGAGTTTTGGGGTGAAGCTCCCATAGTCAAAGATCTTTTAAGGCCGCCTAACCCTCTCCCATGCTTAGGACTAGGAGTAGATCCATCGACATTGGTCCCTGCCGGGTATGCACCCGTGCTGTGAGCAATCACTGGAGCACCTGCACCAGCGAATGGAAGTAATACAGGTGGGATACTATAGGGTGGTTTAACATAAAACAACTATAGATTGGGATCTAACATGACAAACAAATAGATCAAATGTTGCTGTCAGGATGTATGTGTTGGTACCCAATTTTATTTCGGGATACTGTTAGTTAAAGCCAGTATGACTGCAGGTGCACCTTCAACAAATGGTGGGATATAGCTGGGAGTACCATCATCCTGGTGGTGACACTTCTCCAACTCACCCCTCAAAGCCGCAAGCTTGGCTTCTTGAGCCTAGGTTACATACATGGTACTATTTGTTTGGTGGATGTTTAAGTGGGTTTTTGCAAGGATGCGACCAAGATAGAAACTAGATCACCAATAAAGAGCTGGCAAGAAACTTTGATTAAGTCGTCCAAGTTCAGTTCACCCGTTTGCTGTTCTCCGGTGTGCTGGCCAAGCATGCCAGTCCCATCCACAAGTGTCTGACGCGAATGAAGATCTTGGCGGGTAGACATGTCAAAAACCTAAAAGATCAGACTGAGACCTTAAGAGATGCTGCGCTATGGAGCAAAGCCAGTGATGAGTGTTGAAACTTGTGTTTTTTTTCAAAGTCACACCCATGAATTTCAGTGTATTTCATGTTGTGGCAATTTGGCGCAACCTGAGAGCAATTCTGAAGAAACCCAAAATAGACTTGAAAAACAATTTCTTGACGATTTTTTTTCCAAACTACAGGTTTTCAGAATTGCGCTCGAGTTGCGCAAAATTGCGCTCGAGTTGCGCAAAATTGCGCTCGAGTTGCGCCCCACTATTTTGCATTTTTTCCCATTTAGAGTACCAGAATCAAAAAGTTGACGATTTCGTCTGAATTGTGGGCATCTCCTCCGAATTATAGGCGGTGAATTGTGCACTCTGGACATGACGAGTCACTTTTGGGCATCTACCTTGGATATAGCCGGATTTAGGCAGTCATGAAATTCCCCCAGGATTCAGTAGCCACAAACATACTGCACACCCATCTCTTGCAGGCAGGGTGCGAAGTCTCCATGAAAGGCTTTCATTGCTGGCTTCCATTCGTTTGGAATCCTGGCGACATGGTGAACAGCAGGGATGAGTGGCGAAGTGGGGAAAGGATACAATCACTATATATCGACTTTATTATGTGCTCTCTATCCAACCCACCCTGAAGAAAACTTGGGTCCTGGTGTGCTTGCATAAGTAAATGTATTCGAAGACTGGGAGTAGTTTTGCATCACTCCAAAGGTCTCCCATTGGGAGCTCCATAAAAAGCTGCAACTCAGTCTTGAAAGGCAAGGCCAATTTTTCAGGGAGAACCCTCAAGTCACCATGAACTGGACGTTTAAGTTCATCAACATAGACCTTGTGGATGCTATCTCCAAGTCCACTCGGATAAGCCCTGAGTTCACATGAGTTTTGGGTTGAAATTGATCGTCAAATTCAAATCAAAATCCATGAAAGTATACAGCAACTACAGTTCAGAACTCAGAACTGGGTACAAAACATCACAAAACATCTGACGAGAGTCTGCGTTTGCTTCAAAGCTTGTTTGTCTCCAACAAATCTAGCCCGTCCAGACTTGTCGCAATACTTTCCTAGGGACGCTTGAGAGCTGGAACATCTTTAGGGGTCCACTCTTAAAACAAAGTTATTCAAAATACCATCCAAATTCATTCCAAAATTGAAAAGGCTTCTCCAAACAATATGTAGTGGGCCCAATACTCTTTTCAAATTTGGAACTTATGAATATGATGTATTCTGAGTCTGAGTTTCGGGTGGTCTTGATTTTTGTTTTCTTCTCCCTTTCTGCCCGGCGAAGCACTCCCTTGTCCAGAGCGCCCATGGTAGACACATTTCCCCAAAACACGCTCCGTTTGCTGGTCGACCCTCCATGGTGCATCATCCAGAAGCGAACAAAGAAGGCCTAAGATGGAGTTTGACAGTAAAGGACAGGAACTCCTATAATAATACAAGACACCATTGGATTGGGATATGTTTTAAGCATCCCCAAATTCAAACATGCAAAGTCATCAACAAGATCAACCTGTAACAATGGAACCAAGTCTCCCAAACTACCCTGTTGAAAAACCAGTCGATGCGAGGATGCCTAACTAGTAGGCTTTGTGAAGGCTGCTCAATGAGGAAAAAGCAGCACTGGGATACCACCAATTGAAGGGCCAACGTCAGCCTAGGCTGATAAACCCAAATCAATGTATCTACAATCATTTTTTGAAGTTGGATGGTCATTGGTCATCAAGTCTTATTCCTACTGATGTGAATTCAACCCAGGTTCCTTGATATCATCAGATTGGCTCTGGCAACGAAGTCATACCCCTCAAACCCACATGGATTTATCTCGGAACGCACTGACGTTCCACGGCAGGGGATTCCCCAACTCGAGCAATCAGGTGCCCACAGCGAGAGCGCCCGATGGCCTAGATTGAGCAAGGTCTGCAGCGTGAGCCTGGGCAAGTGGAGACAGCTAGGATAAGAACCCAAGGGGTCTGGATTTCAATCTGATGGATGGGGCTGATATTTGTAAGTCATGGGAGGCGATATAATTTGCAGGAAAGGCGCAGGAATCCTGACACTTCAAGAAAATCCATATGTTTGTGGCTGTACTCAAAGTCGATGCTTGCCACTTTATATCCAAGGGAATGCCTCGTAGACTACAAACACTCGGTCTTGGAAGTGGGTAATGGGGAATCCAAAGTCAAAATGCAATAACTGTTGCAACTTATGGTTGAGTGGTGTTGGAATTCTATCAAGACAAAGGCGCATTTTTTGGGACACTCGACCTTTCCCCGCAAAGACTTCAACGAACTGGTAGTTCGAGTCAAAAGAAAGTTGGGTGTTCCATGTCAAGCATAGCACCTCAATCATATTGATACAGCTGACCCCCTAGAACTTAAGTTGGAGATGAATGGCCACACTTGAGCTAAAAGAATTTGATTTTGAGCCCGAGACGATTGCTATCAAGGCCTCCAGGCACTGGGGTTGGATGTAGAAAAAATTAGTTGAAACATCTTGAAACAAATCACCTTACATGGAAAACTGTAAAACCATTCTCTTGTGACATGAT
Organism: Breviolum minutum Mf 1.05b.01; assembly: GCA_000507305.1. Taxonomy (NCBI): domain Eukaryota; class Dinophyceae; order Suessiales; family Symbiodiniaceae; genus Breviolum; species Breviolum minutum. The sequence goes on from DF240531.1 coordinate 155,868, forward strand.
GTGGCAGTATCACATCGAGTGTTGGAATTGGCACCTTGGGGGCTTGCACCTTAATGAGGTCCGAAACCAAACGGCGGCTAGGCATTGCTATCACCCGGCACTAAAGGTTCTTGAGACCCACCAACTTTGATATACAAATAGCTGATGAAAAAGGACATGGATTGACTCAGCACGTGCAACCCACCACCAATCCCAGCGCAGGCAAACATACAAACATACACGGTTGTTGGGGGGAACCGCACCACAAAGACTGGCACGCAGTTGCCAGCCATTGGCCTTCTTAGGCATGAACCTGCGATGCGATGGAGTTTGCTTACTTGGAAGGTGTGAATGGGCTAAGCTGCTGGTCAAAACGATTGAATCTGATCAGGAAATTGATGACATATTCTTTTCTTTTTGTTCGGGATTTCTAAATCGCATCTTTGGATCTTTGGAAGTATCCATGTGTTCACTTCAGCAGCTCTGTGGCTACCTACTTCACATGGTCCTAGTGAACCCCATCAGAAGCCTTAACCTTGAGTAGACGATATGTACCCAAAAGGACTTAATAGGTCTTATGCAAACTTATAGCTTTAGAACATGTTGATTATGAGTCTCAAGATTATCAAGTCTCAATGAGGGCCAAGGCTTTCTGGATTTACCCCAAAACACTTCTCACCATCATGTGCCCACCGGTTCTCACGAAGTTTCAGCGTATGCCTAAGATGATGCACTGGGCCAGCAAAATCACAAATTAGTTTAAAGCAAAATTTGCAAGCGTGGACATAAACAAAGGTAAGGTGAATTCAGGCATACATCATACCATTTTACAATATCTAAGTCGAGACTTAAGTCGAGTAGCCTTTGCAGCTGCAGCTTTGGCTTGATCCACTGATAAACCATTTTGCAGGGCTTCCCTACGAGCTTTGTGTGATGCACTACTCTTCCTAGAAAGCAACCTTTTCTTCTCTTGCTGCTCCTCTGTGAGATCCTCATTTGACCGCTTAGTCTTACCTGGCTTGTTGTTCTCACTGCCTGTGCTGCTTTCCTTGGCCTTTGATCCCTTTGTTGTGTTTCTACCTTTTGTTTTCACTGCGCTGCTTGCCTTTTCTGTCTCCTTCTCATCAGCGGTGGTGTCCTTTGTCTTGGAACCCTTTTTGCTTTTGCTGTCTGTCTTCGGTGAAGATTGCTTCTTAGACGGTGATGCCTTCTTGGGATGTGTCTTTGCTGTGTTGTCTTCCTGCTTTGGCTTCCTAGCCCGTTTCTTCGGCTTTACAGGTGTGCTGGCTGGTGCTGCACTGCTGGAGCTAGCTTCTGGAGCATCGGCCTTTGCATCTTCTACCTTTTCCTCATCCTCGTTATCCTGATCCTGGGGATCATCTGGTTGTTTTCCAGTCTTTCTCTTTAAAGGTGCTTTGGGCGGTGTCTTTTTCTGGGCCTTGGATTTTGATTTCGGCGAGGCTTTGGCTTTGGCCTTAGCAGGCCGACCCTTTGGCTTAGCAACTTTACCTAGTGCTTTCAAGTGCTCAGCTGGCGAAAGGCTTTTCTCGTTTTGTACAAGATCAGGGATGGATCCCTTGGCTGCTGATTCTGCTGTAGGTTTGCCATGCTCCTGAGTTCCTGCCTGTGTGGTGTTATGCACCTTTGTGTTTGTAGAGCCTTCCTCTTTTGCTTGCTCCTCTGAAACTTGGTGTTGCTTTGCCTTGCTTGCCTGGGCCACCTCATCATCCTTGTTTGGTGTTTGCTCAGACTGTTCCTGCTCTCCTAACACTAGTGTTGGGGTCTCCATCCTTTGCTCTTTGTGAAGGCGCTTTGGCTGTCGATCGCTAAAAGTGGCTGGCGGAGATTTCTTCATCGCCTACGCAAGTGAAAAATAGATCAAAATGAAGATGCAAACGCAAAAGTGTTTCAATAAAACTGGACATATGATTGTGTAAAAGGGCCTCGCTTGCTGCCCAGTGTTCAGACTCAACTTCAGTCAGTGGTAAAGTCTCCAAAGCATCTTGGCCTTGGAAACCCGATTAGAACAGGAAAAATATATGTTCTAGAGAAAAACGTGTTTGCATATCAGGTACTATCAATTGTTATCACTTTTCCCCATTCAGATATAAGTGACTGGTTGCTTGTCGTTTTTTGGCAAGCAAGCTGGCCAAGCGTTCCCTTTCTACTTGCATCTCCCTTAAGATCTGCAAGCGCTTTATTTCCTTCTGAACCGCTTCCATGTCCTGTTTGATCCTTGAAGTTTCAGTCTCAAACATGCCTGCATGAACCTTCTTTTCCATGGGAAGGACGGGGGGAGGTACCTCTGTAGGAGATTCTGTGTTCTTCTCAGAACTGGTGAAGTCAAGGGCTTTTGGGCAAATACTGGCTTTGATTTTATGGATATCATCACCCAAACCAAAGCAGTGATTGCACATCAAAGGTGATTCTACCATTTTATGACCAGTACTCTCGATACACTGTTGTGCAAGAACTGCCTCCTTGTTCCTGTGCACTTTGTGGCAATTGATGCAAATCCAGCCACACTTTACAGGATAACAAAGCTTTGATCCAGTAGACTTTGATGACCCAACACCTTGGATGTATCAAACATTTCGGAAACAACATCATCCAACAGGAAAGCACATCACATATCTTAAGATATAGTAAGTTGAACAATGTTGACACATTGTCTTGGTAAAACATATTGTAGCGTTCCATTGAGCTACATTCCCTCATACTCCATCACCAGAAAACCAACCGAGCCACTGCGAGGCGATGGAGTGCAAACCGATGGTACGGGCAGGCGTGGAGATTCCAAGCCTGGGATGAGATATCATGAGATGGAGGGAAAATTGAGGGCTAGTGATATATAGCCTATAGCTGATATTGGTTGGGAGTTCATGGGTCATATGATGCAACTTGGGGGCTTTCAGTGGTCTCGGACTTTGGAACTTCAGCACTTCGATCTTCCTCCTTTGGATGGTAGGAGATAGATTTGCCATGATTTACCAATTTTAAATCATGGAAAATGAAACATCAACAAGAAGCTGATGACCGCATTTGAGATCATATGTAGCCTTTATTATAAAAAAACGGAAGTACAGCTTAAATGTTGTGTCCTCATCATACTCCGTGGGAACTACTTCATCATCCGTGGGGACATCAGATTCGCAAGCTTCTTCGGCCCCGTGATCTTCCCCAAGATCAGCGTCCCCGTCAAGAGGTCCTAGAGGGATTCAAGCCAGCTATAGGATATGGGGGTTTTCCAAATTCATGGGGTATATGCAAAAAGATTGATGTAAATCGAACAGTAAAGACATGCAACATCGATCATATATAATAGGTGGTCCTTCGGATGGAGCACTTTCGAGGTTAATGCCAATACACGAGAAAAGCTTCCTCATTTGAGCATCTCTTGGAACATGGGGCCTCTTAGCCGCCTGTGAAAATATCGTCACCAAACGGCGGAGCAGCCATGCCTCCATTTTGATGGAATCACCTGGGCCGCGATTGCGGATGTGGGTGTATGATGGTTTGGGTATTTAAAGGGATGGCCATAGAATCATATCCATATTTGCCCAAATCACTTGGTAGTTTGCATATTGATATCATGCATACAATTCACCGCATGTATATCTACTATATCAAATCCGTGTATATCCTAAGTACTGCTGTCCAGCTACTTGTTGGAAGCTTCTTTCCACGGGGGCGGCATAGAAAGAGGAAACGACCCACCACGTCGATCATTTGGTGAATGGCAGGACGTGTGCCTAAGATAGGGAAGACAAAACACTGACTGTATAGTATCTAGATGCATGCATAATTTCTGAACACATAGTGTGATTTTTTCCCAATTCTACAGGTCCGGTTTTAATTGAGATAGGCTGCCATACTCTTTGATGATGGGCTCCAAAACATCGGCATTGTGGGATACTGTTTCACGAGTGACCCCATCTTTTCCAACTTCCGCTAGTTTCCCTTCAGCCGCCCTAGAAACCACCACTGGCAACTCAGACCAAGCCTTTATCACAGGACATCTGGCCCCTTCCGATTCCAAAGATTCATTGGACATGGTATCCAAAGATCGAAGGTAACCTAAACCGAAACCCTTAAGCCAGTGACCACTGATGAACGGGGCAGATACTCATGTACACCCCAACCACTGCCAACCTTTGCTGCATGCCTATGCTTGTCGATGCTTGCTGGGCTGGGGTGGGTCGCCAGGCCTTCAACTTCAGGGATCACGTACCTGCGTGCACGAGCACATACATTGGCAAGGTATGGTAAGGTAACGCCCCAATGCTCACTAGTGATGGAGTATCATCGCGAGTTAGTTGCTATATATGGACAAATGCGCACATGTTATGAGAAAAGAGGATGACATATGGTCAGTTGATCAGTTTGTTTCCCTTGAACCCCACTGTACGATTCATCATATGACTGGCAATTATTCCTTGTGAGCAAACCCATCCCACAATCTCAATCCCAACTCAATCCCAAATCAGGGCGCACCACAGGGAAAGGTAACATAAGGTGAGCCAACCCAGGTCACACTTAGCCAAAATGGCTACTTACTGGCATGAGTAGACCCTGAAAAGCTGACGATTTCCAAAAAGTGCTCGAGGTAACAAAAAGTTGACGAATTAAGATGTTTTGAAGATTTTCACTCGTTTGATGGAAAAGTACTACGAAAGTGGGGTGGGGTACTTTTTTCATATACGAATAGATGTTCAGGTACTTGATTAAGGACAGCTGGTTGTCAAATCTGGTATATGAATCTAAGAAGAAAGCGGCCATCGCACCATTACTAAGGTTTGGCCAACGGGTGTGTGGCCTATTGTGGTTTGTGGCAAATGATGACGGCTGGAAATGAAGAAGACCTGAGGCACGGGCAGACTGCCACGTGTGACATCGTCGATCCTTTTATTGCTCCGTCATATCCCAGCTGTTGGTCCCTTGATCCCTTAATCAGCCTTAATCATCTTAATCCATTATATTTATATACCTGGTAAGCCTTCGGGGTGGGAATTGTCAGTGTAAACCAAGATTCCTGTAGAATTCCATCTTCCCACTGTGATTGTCGGACCCGAACGGTTATTGTCGCACCCGAACGGTTATTCTTAGGGTAAGCCTTTAAATCCAATTTCAAACCAAAACATGGCCAAAACTACACCTAAAAACACAAAAAAAATGCCACTCCTGAACATCCCAACATAGATCCGATTGATCCACGTTAAAATCCCTATAGTACTGTTTCCACGGTCAAAAAAAGCTCCCAAAATGTCCTGGCTGCCACCCCAAAAAAAATCATGAAAATCTCGGCCAAAAAGCATAAAGTTTACGCATTCACGAACGGTTGCCGAACGGGTTTTGAATGGGTTTTGAACGCATTTCGAACGGGTTTTGAACGTGTACGGTTCGATCGGATACGCTGTCGGTTTCATAATGTAAAAATTGCGATTTTTTTACGCTATTGTACGGCACCGAACGGTTTTGAATGCATCCGAACGGCTTCGAACGGGCCCGAACAATGCCACCATGCCCACCCCAAAAAAGTCATGTAAAAATGATGAAAAATGCTTTGGGGATCCATCCGGGCCCTTTTAGTCTTCTTCGGGAGCAGCCAGGGACTTTCTTGGGGCTTCAATCCCTTTTTGCAAGATTATGGACAAGTTCGCATTTGAACGTGTTCGAACGCCAATTCCTAGGGTACACTGAAAATCGATCAATTAAGACCTGAATTGTTAAGAATTTGGTTTTACACTAGGAATTGTCAGGATTGGAGCTTAGCAGGTATATATATATATATATTTGTTTAAAAGTCATTATCATACTCCATTTTTGTATATCAACGTATCACAATAATGATAGTATGAGCATGTTATGTTATGTCATATAACATGTCATATATCATATTCTGCGTTATTTTTAAATCACGTATCATTAATATGGCCCTTACTGTAATACTATAGTTGGTACATGTTGGTACTTGTACGGAGATGTGTACTTCAACAATTTTAAATAGGACACTCCCTGAAATATACCATGAATTCTTTGGCTGAACTCACGGAGAAGATGGAGAGAAAGAGAGATGCCGCATGCCCTGATTGGCACGAGTCAGGACACCGATTCCAAGCATTCCATGCTAAGGCCGTAATATAACCATCGAAAAGAGAATAGGTTCGGAACATGGCATATGATCGACATGTCACAGTGGGCTTAGGTGGCACAAGAAATAGGCTTCATGCTTGAAGTCCTGAATGACTTATTGATCCACCTACTGTATTAAGTTTCTTATGGGTAGATGGTTTTGAGCCGTTTTCACGGATGAAACCACCACCTGTATTTTTGCCCCCCCAGCCAGGCTTTTGCAGAACGTTACTGCGCGGTCTTTGGCACTGGTGAACAATGAGTTGGCGTCACCCAATGTGACTGCGTTCGAATATACTGGCAAAGTGTGGCCTCATTGGGCTACCTTTCAACACTACCTCCCAGGAGGGAAGCATATCTTGCACCCAGACACTGACAAAGGTGAGCATTGCATCTCTTTGGCTGTGTCCTTCTCAACGCACGGCAAAGATTTTTCAGGTGACGTGCAAAGATGTTCAGATCATAATTTTGTTGTGCTGCCTTTGGTCTGTTTAGGCTGATGGTCATATATGGTCATGTAGTCATTACACCATTGCAACCTAGGTAACATCATATTCACAAAAGTTGCCATGCTTTTGAAACGAGCTGACGTGTATAATCTTCACATGGCCAAAATTTTGGGTCACTTCAGGTGGTGAGATCAAGATCTTTGAATGTCCAACATCAGTTCCTGACTGTGGCAATCGTGGGCGTGCTCGCACTCATGTGCCCAGTGAAGGAGGTCCTTATGGACGCAGGTTGGCGAATGGTAGCCTGGTTCCTTTGGTCAATGGCGAGTGGTTATGGGATGGAGAACCGGAGGCGGCTTACAAAGTGACACAGGAACTGCACCCAAAGAGTGGTACAGCTATTGTATGGCTCAGTGAAACTGTTCATCAAGTGGAACCAGTATCAGCTGGTACACGAAAGAGTTTCTGGGTTTTACTGCAGTTTTTGTTTGATGTTGGATTTCATTGGTTTGATTTAATCGCTTAGTTGTATTAATTTTGATTTAATCGCTTAGTTGTATTATCATTAATAGTGTTTACTATTCACCTTTGATCCTGCGGATGTTCAATAGATGCTCCGATCTATTTTGCATTGATTTTAATTGACATGTAACCTTGGACCTTCGACAAAATTGTTCCATTCAGTTCTTTTGATGCTTATGTGTCCAGAACTGCAGCTATTCGCAGCCAGCTGACAGGTTTATTCTATTGGTTCACTTGCAAGGAGCCGTTGCAAGATGCCGCCTTTGATTGGTCTGGCTTGGCTCATCGATACGGAGCAGCACCAGTGTCTGCCAAAACGGTGGCCCCAACAAGACGAAGTGAAAAATTAGACAAGTGCGGCATTTTGGCCCAGCCTGGTCAGAACCTGTGCGTGTGAAGCACTTGACATCAAGCAATCATGAGAACTTTTGGTGAGCATGTTCATTCAATAAAAACATAAACTCTTTGCCCTAAAGGAAGTTTGCCACTTGCATCCATTTCATATTCACCGCAGGCACAGAAGAGCTTGAAGAAGAGAATCAAGCATGGCCAAAGAAGAAGTTGAGGGGGTGCCTTGGCCCGCTTTCTTTGGGGAGTGGATTTTCCTCGGGGATTTTCAGTGAACCCACGGGATCCAAAATGATTTTGCTTCAGGTCGCAAACTGTCTCGTTGGGTTCTGTGAATTCGGGCGTTCAGGTGGAGGACAGTGTCTCGGTCATGAGGCTGTCGTGTTATTTGACATGGTGTGAATTGACCCCCCTGTAGGGCCGTAGGGATCAAAAAGTGCTCTCCGTTTTTGAAAGGGTAGTAGCTATGAATTAGACATGTTATTCATCATTGAATATATCCATATTGAACTTGGAAAACTCTTCCCAGGAGGAACCTGAAGTGCAGATTCTGGGGCCTGGCTGGCGTAAGCTCCGTGCCAAGTATGGCCCGGGAAGCCAAGCTCTGATGTAAGATGTTTGAAGGAACAGTTTACCAAGAAGTAACTGAACAGTCGGGATGTTCTTGCTTTTTGTGTTTTGTCTCGGGAGTTTTGTGTCTCGTAACTTGTGGATTGGATCCTTTTTGGTATGTTCTGAAATATTCTAAATCAAATGATTTTCTCTTGCAAATTGTAAGATGCCATTTAGCACTGAACTTTGTTTTGCTGTGAGCGGAGTTTTGGTGACGAGGCGGTGTTGCAATGATGGATCAGCTACTTCAACAAGTCCGAGCCAGCAACACACAGCAGATGTATGATGATGATTGGCTGGGACCTGAGGGCATGACAAAGCTCAAGAGTCGTCAGTGATGCACTGTTCCTTTACAGATATCGACCCAAACTTTGACTTGACACCTTTTGTGTTTCTATATAAAAGTTCTATATAAATATGGTTGTTGAGGATGCAAGAATTGCAACAGCCCTGGCCCCTCCAGTTTCGTCGTTGTTTCCAAAATCATTTTGAGTGGTTCAGGACTCACGCCATGGCCAGCTCAGCCGATGGACGTCATAGCCCCCGCAGCCCGAAACCGGGATATCGGGAGTGTGATGATTTGTGTGCTGTGTTGTTGTGTCTATGTGCTTCGAATTTTTTGAACTTATTGATGTTTCATGTTTGCTAGCGGATTTTTTGGACTTTTTAATCTGACAACAAGCCAGTGAGCAGCATGAGTCGGCCTCATCACGCAAAATGGCGAAAGAACCCTCACCTCAGCTTCAATTTGGCTCAGAAGTGTACTAAGTATACCAGTCCTGCTTGGATCAAACAGCAAGCAACAACGTACCAACACTCAAACATTCATCGATATTTGTGGCGTTATGATGCGTTATGAAAGGATCCCTGTTACTTTTTTTGGGGCGAGATTCCATACAGGAAGGACTCGAGCGTTTGCTTTCTCACACTCTCATTTCAACCTCATGTTTATGTGAAGTGATGATTATTGTCGTTTCTTGAATACAGTGATCAACAACACAAAATCTGTGATGCTGTTCACATAATGCACTTGGAACTTTCCACCATGGAGTCATGGCAAGGTTTCTTGGACGCGTGTTTGATTCATAGATGGCGGATTTTTTTGAGTTCAGATTCACTTGATGCTTCCAACAAAGGATGAACCATATTGCAGATTCGCCAATTTCAGAGATAGCTAGCAACATTATATAAGTTTGCAGCCTTTTTCGAAGGGTTCAACATTTTAGTGTTGATAGTTTGCGTTCTCTTAGATGTCCTTGGGGGGACCTAAATTCCATTTTCCAGGGCCAAAGATCAAGCATCGTTGCAACCGCAAAATTCCCGGAGTCAGAAGTCAGATTTGGTCTGCAAATGCGCCCTTTCGAAAGGCATCGCCCGGCGAAAGCATGTTGTCCTTATCGATCCCTGGTGGGCATCCTTTTGGCATGCATCCTTGCCACTTGCCAGGATATAGTGATACAACTCTTGGAGATGTGTTTTTGGGGTAGCCTTTCGGCTAGGGAAGTTGATGACTTCAGGGAAATGTAAGGAGAAGAGTACTGAAATTTATACGACTCGCCAGGACATCAAGGACCAGCAAGAATCCATTCTTTCAATTTAAGCAATGGTAGTTGATCCATTTTTGTCAAAACAACCCGACTTAAACAGGAATCAGGAGTTGTGTTTGTGTTCAGGTAGCATTCTTGGTTGGATCACCTGCAATTGCACCTGACAATGTGGTGCAAGCCACTCAGACACAAGGCGTCAACAGTGGGTTGAATCATATTGAAGGCGATTGATGGAGTTTGTCGAAGAATTGAGACGAGCAGTCTTAAAGATGCAGAAGACCATCAAACCACGATTTTTCTGGCCAGGTATCGTGGCCACTGACCTGCCGGGATTTGCAGAACCACCAACGAGCCCCAGTTTGAAGTGTGTGAAGTTTGTGAGGCAAACATAGGCATCCCTTGTTTTTGAAGCATTGAGTTTAAAGTTATGATATCAGTTTATCGAGGCTATAGTATCTTGAGTTCAAAGTGCTTTGATCTTGGAGCACACTGGGGTGCTTTGTCCAAGATGTGATGTGTTTGAACCCAGCAGGATCCACAAGGACTTTTTATTACATGAGGATTCGATTTATTTAGTATTCTTGTGCAGGTCTTCCAAGGCATGCCACATAAGTTACTCCATTCTGAGAAAATGGCATGGTGAGTACCAGTGTTGTGACCGTTTGCAGATTTGATGCTTGTTGATGCGCCTGTTTCGTTTCCCATCCATTCATCTCAGAACAGCAGCACTGACTCCCAGCCCCGAGCCGACAACAAAGCAGCTCGGCAGCGATTGCTTCATATTCTTTCCACAGACGCAAAGTCAAAAATGCAACAATCTGAATATATCTGAATCCACCTTGCCCTTTACTTTCTGCATTCACTCCCAAATCTCCAAATCCATCAAATCCAACAATCCACAGTATCCTTTACATACTTTGGCATCCGCTGCCCCTGAGATATGGTTTCTACTTGCATGTGCACGGACATCCTGCTGCCGTAATCTATCAAGTCCGGGTTGCTAGTCTCAACGAAGGGGGCATTCATTCCTTTGTGGTTTTGAATCCCTTAGCATTGTACCATAGACTGGCTGCCAGAGCTACAAAAAAGAACTTGGTTGGTTTTCAAACCACTAACTACAGATTCAACTCTGTTTAGTACAGCTTAGTTCAGTCCAGCATGATTTATTCCAAACATACTCTTTAGTCTAGTTTCAAAGGCCACTTAACCAACCACAATAGCAAATAATTTGTGGGATGGGATGGGGTAGAAACAGCTTTTTCTGGCAGCTTCCTTGTTTTCAGGAAGTCAAGAAGTGGTTTCCTGGATCACCGTCCCTTGGGCTGCATGAAAAGTTGAGCCCTTACTGAAGCAATGGAAAAGATCCGGTATGAATTCTTCTTGTTTTGTTCCTGATTTTGTTTGACTTACATTAATTTCACTCCATTAATTTGCTGCATTTTTGTGTGAACCCAGGATTCATGTGATGAGTGACGGCACCTGGGCAAGTTCCATGTGTACCATTCCGTAGCCACTACAATTGGAGGAGTCTTCATGCCTCATCCAAGCGCGATGAGTCAATGAGCCCAAAATCAATTTTCAGCCCTGAAACGACCTTGCATTAGCCCTTAATACCCTGCAGCATATTGAAGGTTTGTCTCAGAGATGTTATGGGGGGCTTCAAAATTGATTAAGCCTCTTTGTAAAAGGTCCGTTCTTTGAAGTATTTCTACTAAATCACGGCAGAAGGAAGTCCGTCACACCTTTGGTGTCTTTCTCACTCCACTGAGGCAATATGGACTTTAGTGCCCTTTGCGCCCTGGAAAACTGTAGCTTTGTCCTGTGTCCCCCTGCAAATGATCGTTGGCATCCGTTGCTCAGCTGTCAAAAGACAGGGTTTGAAGGCTTTTTGTAGTAATGTTCTGTCATGTTTTCTCACTCACATATATACTTGGCACACAGGTATACACTCATGTATTTAGATGATAAATGGAGGATGCTAGAGACTGACCCTTGCCCGTGGCCATTTTGGTGTAGCCGCTCCCCAATTGAGTTTTTGCAGGTGGCCTTTTTTGCGACGGCTTTATGATGCTGCTGTCATTTTGCACCTTGGTGTAGACTCGGCGTTGGCTGAACACAGGGACGGATGTGCATGGCACCAGGGATATAGAATAGGTCGTGAGACACAGCCAGAAGCATGATTGCATAGTCTTTAAAATATGTCACAAGGTGATGGTGTAAGGGTGGTATCACGTGATACAAGCAGCAAATGATCAGCAAATCAAGATATTGTTCTTGCGAGTACTTCTGATGTTCGGTACTCTGCACATCCTTGTGCACATCCTGTCATTATCGTAGGTGGATGCTCCCATGGTCCATGGTTTTTAATTATGACTGCCATCACATGCCAAGCAGTGTTTGTCAGTGGAGATTCTCTTTCAGCTGAACTGAGGAAGTCTGAGTTTGTCATCCTTCTGGAACCAGACAACACGAGACTTGGACCTTTTAAGGGGTAGCGCGTTTTGACTCTTACCAGGGGTCATTCCAGTCCTGTTTTCAACGGCACGAGGAATGAATCCAACTTGGTGCCATCCAGATGAGTCGATTTGAAATTGATGAATTTCAGCTGATGCAACTGCAAAATGATGATGTACAATGAAGATGTCAATGATTTAATTTGATGTCGGACCTGCAACAAATGCTTGGGGCCTGAGCTAATTACAAAGGTTTCCAGATTAGATTCGCAAAGGATATGCGAAACGATTTACACAATTTGGATATATGAATGATATGATATGTCTTTGTCTACAGTTCTATAAGGGTGTATGTCGGATTTTCACCTACATCCTACAACCCTCATTGTTTTCCTTGTGATTTTCTTGGGAGGTGAAAACAAAAACACATGAATACATGTTGGTTCATAGGAGGCTTGTGACACTTGTTGTTCGACTCAGGATCCATGGGCCCATCAAAACAACTCCTGAGTTTGATGCAGGTGGCCTTCGTGTGAAGGTGGGCCTTCCGTGAGGGGAAGATTTTTTGAGGTCAACATGGAAAAATGTATGGAAAACCATGGCCATGGGAGAAATGGATGAGCATTTTACCACTTTTGTTGGATTTAAGATCCAAGAACAAATTCTACAAAAGTCTTGAGCCTGATGGTGTTTCATTTTCTGTCGACCTTTGATGAGTGGGGGCTGGAAGGTTATGCACCCAAATTGCCAGGAGCGATCCTTTGCCGGAGCAGAATATGTGGCTCATCTACGAATTTATAGGAGGAAAGGGAGACTGATCTTGACAACCATGGTGGCCACTTGAGATGCAGCCACATTAGATTCGCAAGTGAATTTGAGTTGATTTGATGGCGGTTCAATGATGTGGAGATTCAAAGAAAATGAGATTCACGACATCTCAAAGTGGCTGGTGACCTGATCTATCTGATTGTTTGTTTTTGCTAGCCCACTGTTCAGCCTTTTTTTTTTGACGCCTCAACATCGTTTCATCGATTCTGCCTAGCAGGTGCAGTCCATTGTCCTAGGTACAGCGCTTGGCCAAAGAACGCCGGCCTGGCTTCCGATGGACACGTGAAAACCAGGAGGTGTTGGTTGGAGTGGGACAGATGAATAGTAGGTGTATACTGCAGAAGTCTCAGAAGTATAGGGGCCTTTGTTGTTTCCCCAGAAGTGTTTTTTTGGGGCAATAACGTTTAAAAGCGTCTACAGTACATGAAATACAAACAGGTATGATGATGTATAATGCAAACGTCAGTGTGCTACATGTGTGTGCGTGTGTGTGTCCTGCGTATGCAGAGTATGTATGCTCCTGTATCTCCAGTAATATGTTTTTTCTGCCCAAGGCAGGGCTCTGTGGTGGTTCCTACTATCGAACTGCGGCTGTATTAGATGCCTTTTCAGATGAGAGCCTAGGCAACAGAAGGGAATACAGCTACTGGATGGGTGGCACTTTGCGTCACAAAATATGAAAAAAAGCTTGTGGGGCAGTCGCTAAAGATGCATTTTCATGCCATTTTTTGAATCAAGCAAACTCACCAAGAGTGGCACCAGTGAGAAAGTAGACTAAGGAACGTTGCTAAAATCGATTGGAATATGCTTGGCGAGAAGTTCAGCAAGGACTGATGCAAATCAGGCTGTGAATTTCACAAAAAGATGCAGCTAGAGATCCCAAGCTCGTTCATCCTGACGATGAAAAACATCTTTTCTTCAACAGACATGCAAAGATTCTGAGTGGTCCAGAGCCATTGTGATTCCACAAGAAGATTGACTTTTTGGATTTTGTATGATCTTGGAACCTTGAGGACTCCATAGATTAGGAACATAGAAGCTGATACGGTGTGTGGTTTACCTTTTTCGTGATAAAGTCAAAGGACCATTGATGTTCATTGATACCTTCATCATGCAATGCATTATATTGTGGATTATTGAGGTAAATGATGTAGATGAAAGATATTGCAACCTTACCGTATAAACTCTATACTCTGATAGTTATGATATTGTGACTGTTCATGCTTGGCGGGCTTGCACAGTTGAGGGGCTCTTGTTGAACAGTGGTTGCTTTCCTTGCCAAGTGGTCTCAACACCAAGGGCTAAGACATGAAATGATTGGTGGCAAAATGGAGCCGATTGAAGGCATAGACATCGAGTATGCCAATCATTGCAGGTCACTATTAGCATCTAGGACTTGGTCAGGAACATCAGCGGCAGAGATGAGAGATAGATACTTACTGACATAGGAAGCTAACAAATTACAAGTTTGATGCAGTGGGTGAGTATTTGCATTAGAAAAGCAATAAGACAAGAAACATCAAGAAACCATTGCACCATCGTGCCATGGCTTACCAGCGTGGATGGAATCGTCTACAGAGTTCTCCTCATTGGAAGCCACTGGAGAAATTTGCCAATGATCCAATGCAGCTTGGTAGGTTGTGAGTCTGTCAAATTGTGTGGAGATGGGAAGCCCAACAAGTTCAGAAAAAGGGGGGAAGTCGTGAAGTTACTTTTAGTTTCATTATTTCCACTGCCGTCATGTTCTCTTGAGATAGATTTGCGATGAACAATACAAGCTCACAAAGATGTAAATGCCATTATTGGCATGATGTGTAGTTTGAAAGGATGTGGTTGTCCACATTCAGCATGCCGTCGGCACATTGTGCAGCTTTGCAACTCCTATGCGCTGGCGATATAAAACACCAGGGGTCATCTCTCAAACTATCTCTTGACATATGTCTCCTTGGCTGTGTCTATATATTGAATATTGAAGGGCACTAGCACCTCATGAAACAAAGGAAAAATTGAACGAAAAACAACATGGACCCCACTATCAGTGTGGTGAACAATGGGCAGAAACAATTGTCCATCTTCCCAAGTCACCTAAGGCGTTTGGAACTGGGCTTCGGGACTGATGTGAATAGCACCGGTCGAGAAGATATCCGACAGATTTGCATCTTGTTGCTTTCGCGGAGTGTTTGCTCATGCGGTCAGAAGTGGACAGGATGGAAGCAAAGCTTCATGAAGTGGTTGTTTTTTGTCCTTTATTTTGTGATTGCAGTATTGAGGTAGTGTATGCCGCTGTCAGATTTGTTCTTTTGTTTTTGGGTGGTTTCGATTACTAGGGCCAGCTAGGATTTTTTCTAGGAGAAAGTTCTAGATTCTAGATAACCCGCCTCCTTGATTACAATAAACTCATGATGTTTCATTGCCAAATTCTATCAAAGTGTCCAATTGCCAACCTAGTGTTTGCTATGTGGTTTCTTCCATTTCAAGATCTCTCTCTCTCTCCCTTTGTTCCTGAATGCAGAGCTGATGTAGGTGGATTTTCAACATGCTTAGAAAATGCCAAACTAGCGATAGTCCGATAGTCAATGTTCCTGAGATCTCTTGATGAAACTTGCGCTGCCAAAAGGATTTGCTTAAACGATTGCAGATATTCTTGATGTTTTTTTTTTCTTATGTCCAAGCATTGCAGCGGCCCATAGGAAATATAACCTTTTTGATAGTACAACGACACCTTTTTAGACCAAAAATATTGCATGTGATGCTGCAGTGCCATTGGGGGAAGGGCTGCAGGCAAAATCTTTATGTGACTTCCTGAATCCTGCGGTGCCATCGGGGGAAAGGGTTAAGCGTGACTTAGGCGTGACTTTCGAGAGTGCCTGTACTGTTTATAGGAGTGTTTGTGCTCCTAGATGTTCATACTACCCGTCCCCGTATCAAAGAAATTGGAGAATTTTGAACAAAGCCCGAGGCAAACACTTGGGATTGAACTTTCGCTGTGTGGGCGATGGGACCCAGAAGAGGATCATGGCGTTTCTTGACCTCTGGGTGACACTGGTGGAAACATGGCGAATGGTTGGATAGAGTTGGAAATCAGGCAAGGGGTAAGTAATTTAAGGAAAGCATATTGCATAGAAATTCATCAAAGATGTTTTTGTAAATCGCAGCATGTTTTTATGGAAATTAGAATGGGAAATTGTACAAAATCACTTTGGCCACTTCAGAGAAGATGTGGATCCAAGTTGTAAGTTGTGATGCACTCTGAAAAGCCAGCAAAGGTTGAAATTGGACATCATTCGCGAGAGAAAGAAAGCGGAAGAGTTGGCTTTGGAGGCCAAAACTTAACTGGAAGAATCCCATTTGCTTTATGGGATATTCATCGAATGAATCTTAAGTAACAACAAGTAGTTCGTCATGGGTATTGCTGGTGGATTTTGTTTGACCCAACTTCACCATGTGAAGGGTACAGTGTATGTATGATGATGTATGTGAATTATCGGTTGTCCCCAAAAAGATTGATGTAAAGGCACCCAGAGCAGTGGCGGGTTTCTACAGAGGAGCACTGACACTCGGGTTGCAGCTGGAAGTTTATCCATGCCTGTTTCCTTTGTTGACCGTCAGATGTCGACAGAGCAATAGGCGTATTGCAAAGAAGTGCAAGCGACTTAGATTCCATAATCCTACGACCAACTAACATGGCACCCATCATGTTAGTACCAAGGAATGCACTTCCAGAGACCGAGAAGTTCCGGGTGAATGCCCTGTTTGTGCAGTTTTACGGTGGCGTGTCAAGAAATGAAGCTGCGCACATTGGGGGAATGGATGCAGCATGATACCTGTTGCTTCCGGCAAACATCAAGATACTGCACATGACTGGATCCATTATCGATATGATATTTATATTAATATTCATAAGATATATACGTGTATGTTATATACACAAACAGCAATCACGACAGTTCATGTGTTTGTGGACGCATAAAAGTGTTACATATAGCCTTAGCCCTTGCAGAGTCAGGTGGTGAGCGTGCTTGGTCATTGGGGGAAGCCTACGCACCTGAAGCCTTGCAAGCAGAAGAGGAGGATGGTGATGTCATCCGTTGTGATTTGAAGGGTTCCCCAAAAAGTATGGAGGCACCTCTGTACTAGATTAAGGCAGACTCGATATGAACAAAGTTTTGCCAAAGTATGGCTTATAACTATGGTCAAGCATCCAGTTTAACATCATAGCCTTTTAAATGAGAAGTACTATCATTTGGAGCAACAACTCTGTTGGCTGGTGCCATGTATTATTTGACTTTTGGGTTTGAGTGGTTGCAGGAACGCCGTGAAAAGCGACGCAAAACCGGAGAGGAAAAGGAGTCTGACAGTGACTCTGAAGATATGGAAGCACTACTGGGTCGCTTTTCAACAGTGCAACAGGCCCCACGGTGTGAGAGTTTAGCACAGGAATCATGATTCCTGAAAAGTAGGCACCACAACGTGAAATTGGACCTGAAAAATCTTCAACACTTCTGGCCAATTTGGTGCAACAGTTCAATGTTACCATGGCAATGATCAGTTCCCGCTATCCAATTCCCAAGCGTCGTAGCTTGCACCTGTGCAGGGCTGACGGCTAGCTGAGCCCAGTGCACAAAGAACTGCGCTAGATGCACTTGGCCAGTCATCGTCACCGGGAAAAAGCATGAAAACGCTACGTTGTGATGGCTGGGTTGTGAGTTTCCCATCCCATGTATCTGAATTTCATGTACGCAAATGGATGCACACGACAATACATGACACAACAATGATCAAAGATGCACCAAATTGCAAAGACCTACAGTATGTTTTTGTTTTCCGCATGTTGAGATAAAACATGTTTGATTATTTTCCCCTTTACCCGCCCTATATGATCATGGATATGCAATAATACAGTGATGCAGATTTAGAGGGTGGTGGTGATTTAGACTATAATTTGATATTCCACAGGAAGACTTGTTGAAGATAGATTTCGGGCTTGGATACTGTGACCGCAGCTACCACACATGTACAGGAATGTGTTGCATTATGTTCATTTATGATGCACATTAATATGATTTATATATAATATTTATTTTTGTCAGCATTATAAACATGGGTTTTTGCCCAGCCCTATCCGGATACTTTACCCAACCTGATCGCAATGTCATCGAGAGGAGATTTATTCCTCGGACTTTGCGATGCAGCAACTTGAAGATGGATAGACATGAAGCCTAGCAAACTTGTGATTGCGACCTGTTTTAGATCTACCTAGGCGATAACTATAGGACTCATTCAACATTGCCCTGGTTTTTGCTGTCAACACTTTACAAATGCAGGTGCCACACACTTGCTGGCCATTTTGCCAGTGAATTTGAGGTTTGCCCTAGCAGCACGGGGTTACACCATCATGCCTTGGAATGAATCGGCCCAGATGCATGATAATAAGGAGTGGTTTTCATTTTTTGGTGAATTCGGTGACTGTTTCCTTTCTGCAATCCTTTTGAAGCAATCACAACACCTATTGTGCCACCACTATTACATGTTCGTCGCCTTCTACAGATCTAGTGTGTTTGAGCGCCCTCATTAGAGTATAAAACCAAAAGGCCTGAGCCGACATCATCTTTTCTTCAGCTGGGTTTTTCAGGAGACTCCTTTGTCGGGTCCAAAGGATGCTGCATTTCGCCACTATTCTGGACCTGTTGGAAAACCCACCTATGTTGGAAGCTCAGAAAACCTGAGCAAAAACACATGCTCACACACTGCGCTCCCAGCAGGAGCTGAAGTGGGCAAAAGAGGACAGCAAACTTGCAACTTGGAATGGATTTGTTTGGGACATTTTTTGGCCACTTGCATCACACTTGTGTTTCAATTGTGTTTCCATGGGATGTACAATGTCCATCATGCAATATGATCAATATATTATGATATAGTATATATACTGTAGTTATGTTTACTTCATGTTTATTATAAAGTACTGCAACAAAAATACTGCAGTACTGCATCAAATGACATATGGATATTGATTGTGTCAGCATAGGAATTGTTGGTGTGCTTTGGGTGCCGCATCAATCCACATCCAAGGCAAAGGAACGTCCATCAAAGTACCAGGTGCCCGAGATTTTTTGTTTCTGTCAATGAGCTGAAGCAATCTTGTTTTGGAACACTTCATTTTTCAATTAGATTTACAGTATCTTAACGAGGAATCATATAGCACACACTATTTTCTTGAATTGTTGGTGATTTTCAGCATGGGACAAAGAGATGTACGTCAGATTCAATGACGTCTTGAACATCGAATTTGCGTGTCAGTTTCAATCGACGTTTTGAACTTCGAATTTTTAGCCTTCCAGGGGAAGGATCCAAATTGTCAAGTTTGTCTTGAGCTCAGGTGTTTCCCAGCTCCGGTGCTTTTTCAGATTTCCCAGCTTTCCAGTAGTTCAAAGTTGTTGTCCCTAAGGCTACAGTTTCCAACGCTATGTGCAGCTATGGGGCTCCCCCAAGTGTACAAACTCTTTACCTTTCGAGCTGCTTGGCTATGGCGAACATAAGGGGAACAGATTTATAACTAGCGTGTTGTTGCTAGGAACGGGGACATCTTATTACATGCAGGCATTGAATTTTGTAATTCATACCTGTTGACAGGATCATGCAATGATATGGGTGTGCAGTAGATACTGCAAATGTACATTAGTTTAATAATGTTTGATATGTTATTGAGTTCTAATCACATTTGCAATACATATTTCTATTCCGCATTTGCACCATATGTGACAGATGTGGCTTGAAGGCCTGAAAATGCCGTCAGGTACTCCGAGCTTTTGCTGAAAAGATATCATCCCAACTTAGCAAAGGAACCTTGCCATCCAGACATTGGCAGTTTGTGCTTCTTGGCTCCAAACAAAATCCATCAAAAACCATCTACTAAAACAAGAATTGAATCTTTAGAATATCTTGGCAACTTGTTTGTTTGTTTGCTTTAAAAAACTTTAGCTTTAGCCACTTTTGATGGTTTTTTGTTTTTTTCCACAAATTTATGCATCAACAGCGAGCCATTACATTGGACATCCGAGAATACCTAAGGCGAGCCAGGAAAGTTACATCCAAATTATGCCATGACCACTGCTGCCCCGGTGGATTCCACTAGCAACACAGCTTCAGATACCAACTATGCCAACATGACAGGCCGGGGAAAGCCTTGAAGCAACGTCAAAGGATGTCAGCTGATTTGGTTGGGGTAAAAGCTTTTTGCTTTTCTTGTTGGTCTTAATTCTTATCTATCACAAGAGTCATGTACCAAAAACACAGTGGCAAACGAATAGTCTTGCCAAAGCTTTGTGTTGATGTGTGCTTCAATGTTGCCACCTAGCTGTGAGGAGCAAGGATTGAAATTCAAACTCGCAGATTTGACGTTGAATGTAGAGAGCCATTCTAGCGATCCTAAAGCTTCCTCACAAGGGCTCTAGTTTCTGGAGGTGTATTTTCTAAAATGAACTTTCCTAACACTTGTAGACTTGGATGTGAGGGATGATTTTGGTTTGTCCCCTGTCATTAGCTGCCTCGGCTAATCAAAGGTATGAAGGCGATGTATGGCTTCTATATGCACGTCTTTCATTCACCAGCTGCCGTTTTCTATCAGGCGGTAAGTGTGGGTAGTTTCAGGTTTCACAGTTGACATATTGCTGAAATTGACTTGCCTATTGTTGTACGTGATGCAGTGATTTGAATCAGGGGTTGCCAAATGAATGGCAATACTAGTAATTCAATATTAGTCTCTTTTTTTCTTGGCAGAAATTTGCTTGGAAAGGACTATGCAACACCAAACAGCTGTGCTGTTTGAAGAAATAAAATTGCAGAGTGCTACCGAAGAGGTTCTTTGCACCACTCAACAGTGGATACATCATATATATATATATTTATAGCCTATGCCCGCCTATGCCAACATGTCTTCTCAAGACGGTACTCGTACTTGCAGACTTGGCATCAAGTTTAGCACAAACTGGTACTGGGATAAAGCAGTCCAGCTGCAAACAACTGGCTTTATGCTTCAACTTTAGTTACTAGTTCATGGTTGAACTCAATGGCAATGTGCGACATGTCGCAGAATTTTTGTGTCAGGTGCGAAAACTCAAAGAAGTTTTCCCGGGATCACCGATCTATGTCATGAGCATCTTGGCTTTCGATTTGGACCCCGAAGTGCGAGGGAAACAGTTTGATTTGTGTAGGCTGGCAACCTCATGGACATTTGAAATTGGTGATCATTTGTTGATGCTCCTTTGACAGCTTTCCTTTCTGAGCTCTATGTTTGTTGGTTTGCCTTGGGCAAGTCATGACTTGGGCATGACCAAATCTAGGAGAAGTCGTTAATTTGCGGCTACGACGCCTGCAGGCGATGGTGGAGCAGACTTTAGCCCGTTTTGCCAAGAAGAAGGTTTGGATTTTTGGCGGCCGCACGGGCACTTTCATTCTGTTTGCACGCAACAGTGGTGTGCCACATAAACCTGCGACATCATACCAAATTGACATGTAACTCTATATTTGGCAAAGGACTGTCTAGGTGCATTTTTAGCTGCCTCTACGAGCCTTTGCCAGAGTCATACCGGACAAACACACAATTCTCATGTGAACATTTCATTAGACTTGCTGTGATGCCGTGATACTGTGTTGTTTGAATTCTAAAGAATTAGGTTCAGAACTTGAAGTGTCAGTATAACTTAAATTTAACTTTCAAATACTTTCTAACTACCCCTTTTTGAACTACATGACTTTTTTGCACATGGTAGTCCATTTTGATTTCCCCTTGAATGGAACATGCAAGCCACTGCAGTTCCACAGGTTGTACCTTCAAAATGTGTCCACCTGCCAATGACCGATGGCATCCATGGCCATTTTTTCGAAGGCCTCACGGGATAGGACATGCAGGAAGAACGGGATGATTGATTGAAGGAAACTACACCATCCAGTTTGGGATGCCAAAGGAAAAATTGGGGTAGACTAATTGCAAACTTGCAATTTGCCGCATAAACATGTTCAATTTTGCGTGAGTTGAACACCTCGATGTCTTCTGGTGTTCGATCTTTGCACTTGCTTGTAACAGAGCTTCTACAGTACAACTAGTACAATTTATCCAAACTTGCCATTGGAGGTGGTAAAAAAGTGCAAGAATAGCATCACACTGGCGAGGCTCTACGATGCTGCAGTCAGTCTCAATACCGAGTTTGTGATCATGTTTCTCGGAAGGATAGTGGTCACACTTGTATGCTGGCATCGTTTCAGCGAATGCAAGGCTTGCTTCTGACATTTTAAGATGATGATGATGATGATGATGGTGATGATGATGATGGTGATGATGATGATGATGATGATGATGATGATGATGAGACGATGGCAAGAGAATAAACATGTACACAACAAAGATCAACAAAGCATCTCAGTATACAACGAAGCCTTGCAAATATGGCCAAGATTTCATCTCAACCGTATGTTCCCAAGAGGTGAGATTCAATAGGCCGCACTTCAGATCTTGATAGCTTTAATGTGACCGCAACTGGTTTTCATGTCAGCCAGATGTGTTTGCGTTATGAACGCCACGTTTTGCGAATTATCATCTCACTCCCAGGCTAGAGCCAGACAACACGCCACTTGCCACTGATTGGAGGAAGTATCCAAGAGGAAATTTTGAGAAATTAGCTGAAGCAATAAGAGGGTTTGATTGGAGTTAGACAATTCTGACATTCCTCAAGCGTAGCATATCCTGCGGCTGCTGCGTTCCGTTTTTGTTCAGCTCTCCCTCTCTCTCATCCTGTTGATGGTGAATGCAAGGAGATTAAGCTGGGACTATAACAAAAAACCTTGAAAATGATCCATAGGATCAACAAATGCATAACACAAATTATATGAACACACATATACACAAATTTAAACTTGTTATATTAAGACATATCAAGTTTTATGCATAATATATATATAAATGTGTATTACCAGTTTTATGCATCAAGTCATAATGCATTCGGTTAACACAACCTTCACGCTGAACAGAAATGGAGCATCAAACAAGAATATATATATTTCTATATAATATTTCTATGTCTTTTCCTCCCAAATCTTGGTGTCAAAAGATCATGAAACATCTCAGGATCCATGGCCCGATCAAACAACGCCCCAAGTTTGATGCGGGCGGTTTGCTGGTCAAGGACCGCAGTTTCGCTGGAGCTGATTACGTTTCTGGGCAGGCGGTTTAGTGGTTGATCCTATGTTTAACTTTGGGGTTATTACAGAAAGTTGGTCAAAATGATCAAAGACACAAAGGCTGTATATCTTGAAATTTTGAGGCTTGCGAATAGTGGGATTTTTTTCTGCCGCAGTGATGAACGCTGATTTGATCTATGTTTATTGAGGTGGAGAAGCTCGCAAAGAAGAGAGTCTCCGACTACAAGTGCCATGGAGCAGAATGAGACCCACAAAGAACATCAGAATACAAATAACAACCCAAGGGAACCAAGCAATTGATTTGTGTCTTGCATCAAGCTCCAATGTACCGATCTCTATGTACGTAAAGACAATATCAAGACTTTTTTGACATCATCCTGACAAAAGCAGTGACATTTCTGAAAAGGTCATCCATGTTTGTCAAAGCTCGAACCTCTTAGGTGGACCAAAAAGAATCAACAAGTCCAGGTCTTAGTTGTTCGGGTGGCCAGCCGACTCAGCATAGATTCATTATCATTGTATCATCAGATTACTGTATGTTTGTTTATTTAAGTTTAGATTTATGTCAGCATACTGAATCTCACTTTCCAAGGTCACTGGATGGAGTCACCTGTGTTTAATGACCTGCAAAATAGGGATTTGGAATTGTAATTGATTCTTTGTTGCGCTCCCCCCGAAAATGAATACCTTGCAATGAAGAAGCTCGACGAACATCATCTATGGGTGCACGTTCCACGTTCCTGGTCCCTCACCCCCATGGTATGGTCCACTCACACACAATACACGGAACCATGGCATGGTCTGCAGTAGTTACTAATCCTATTCGACAGACATTCATATCCATCTGATTCTATCAATTTTCTCTAGACTACTGCCCACCACCTTTAGAGAGTACTACCTATTGGGTGGGGCGACCAGGAAATGCTATATACTGTACACTCACTGGTGGGATTGGAATTTTGTTAGTTTCCCCAATTCTTCACAATTCTGTGCGGATTCCCGCACAGCTCAAACCATTGAAATTTTGGATCTTTGAGATCCCATGACTACTGAGGCTGGGTTGTGTGGCGGCTCATACTACAAGCGGGAAGCGATCCTAGATGCCTTGTCAGATGAGCGAGTATCACAGCTTGACTGGACACCTGACGGATGGTGGAGAAAGGGATGGGGTGCATAAAAGCGCCAGTGTGATGCAATGGATGCTAACAGTCGTTAACATCAAGCGATTTTGATACTGAACACTGAACATGTATTTTGTGTGATTTCTTCGTGAGTCTTGAAGGGTCCCTGCTTCACCCTTTCTTATTGATCTTGAAGCAAGAAGGATGACACTATGAAGGATAATCAGATAAGCAATGGAAGAATGTCTAGCGGATCGCCATGTCAAAGGGTGAATGGTGAAAACATGCAGATGTACAACATAGATCGAGGCAGATGACAGATGACTTTGTCTTTTTGTAAAATCGGATGCGGCTTTCCACTCGGAAGTGTAAGGAACTTCCTCGGCGAACGCTTTACCAAAGAGATTTATTCTTCTGACTTTGCGCTGCAGTATGCTTTGGCAGCACGTGGTTGGATCATCATGCCCTGGGAGGAAGCAGCCCAAATGCATGACAACAAGGTGCCAAAAAAATGGTGACCGTAAGTATGTTTGCAAAAAGGATTGCAAAGGTGAAAATGCCATGAAATGCCTGGAATGTGGAAAGTTGAACTGTTTAACAGTTTTGGAAAAAATCATTGTTTTCCTCCCCCAAATCATCCATTTTTTTGTAGGGTTTTCCATTATTTTCACCATCCATTTGGGGGTTCCTCCGCCGGGCAGAGGACATCCCAATTGCAGGGCCCAAAGATGCGGCCTTCCGACACTACTCAGGGCCAGTTGGAAAACCTACCTATGAGATGAAGTTGAGGCAGGGAAGGAATCAGATGGTGGTCATGGTTGAATAAACCTTTGTGGATGTGGCAAAGTTGACTCAGATTGTTTACCCCAATTTGTCATCTATGTACATCTATAATGTTATTTGTGATTTGTAACTTTGTGTGGAGAAGGGAATGATGAAGTTGTGGAATCAATTAGCAATTGTCAAGTAATAGCCAAAGATAGAATTTATATTAAGGAGAAAGGATGATGGCACATTTGCGCCTAAGGGTGATTGAATGTACTGTATATGATTTGAATTGCATATCACCTATCAAGATCGTGCCAAGCATTGTCCACAATTTTTGACCAACGCAAAACTCATTGTTTTTTACAACTGCCTCATTGCGCTCAACGTGGATTTCCCGAGACCTCCAGCTGCATTTAGACAGGAAAGAGGATGCTCGACTGGTAAAAGACCAACCGGCAGCAAACTCAGGTCTTGATATTGATTAAACAGATATATAAATTGACAACATTGCATTGAAATCAAAATAGCAAGTCATCCAAACTCATGCTAACTGTACCTTCTTCAACAGATTTGGAACTCCATGGGTTACTTGGAACTCACAGCTTTTCAACAGCTCGTCTTATTGCCGCTGGTGCTTTTGCCAAGGCAAAATTCCGAGGAAAGGATTCCAACTGCCAGCTGCTCGACTCACCATGGGGACGTTGGCATGTAGTGAAACAGATTTGTTCAGCATCGCGCATCGCTATATACAATACTATAGCATGTTACAATGGGAAGATGGCTGCAGCAACAACAACAACAACAACAACAACATCAACAGACATCAACAGACATCAAACATCAAACAGCTGAAGAGCATCAAACAAACCAGTGTAAAGCGCCAAACGAGTTTGATTTGATTGATACATCGTTTACTGCAATTCGCTTGCCGGTGAGAATGTTAGTGTGTGTTGTCGTGTGCCATTCAGGCTTTGCTACAACCTCACGCGATACCGGGCGATCTACGGCTCGGCAGACTGCACAAATGAACTGCCGAGACTGGGACGATGGATTCAGGAAAAATGCTGGACAATGGCATAAAATGGCTGGACAGACGATCAATTATATAGTCAAGCAAGGGGAAGATGGGGAACCTTTGGATTCTGGAAATGCAGGTTGTGTTGCAAAACCAGATGGTCTGCGACTAAAACGATTACCAGGTTTTTGTTTGACAGGTCCAAGAGGCTGTAAAACAAAGTGGTCCGCCAATAGAACGAGCACTATGTTTGCCCATCGGGTTCCGTGATGTCTGGGAATTAATATTTGGGACTATATTTGGGATACCGATGCTCGAGTAGCTATGCATTCTACCTTTACAGTTCTGAAAAGTACTCTATAATTCCATTGTTTGTTTATTCGGAGGCATCTCTTTGAGACGTTGTGGAGCCATGCCCCCACGAGCGAGTGTATGTGTATTCCGATCTTAGTTGAAGCTAACTGAGTATGAAGACACCTGCAGCAAATTGGCCATTGGCCATACTTTCATATATACTTCGGGTGTGGGATGCTTGATATACCGTTATACCCAACAACAAAGCCACACTCAGGTTTACCTATTCCAACCTCTTACTTCAGCGATATCATCCTGAACTCAAGAGCCGCAAATGTGATTTACCATGGCTTTGCGAACCTGGCAGCATGCTTTCCATTGGTGGGAAGATCTAACGAAGACAGGGATGGAGCAGCAAAAACAAAAAGTGATTGCCAGTTTCGACTAGTTGGACCTCCAATTTGAAGCATAGAGGGATGTGAAGGGCACACAGCTCTTTCGACACCGGGAACAGTACAAGTACTGGGATACAATATGAATATATGCTATATAGTATGTATATATCTATACGTATATAATGTTTATATGCATTATATGTTCTCATGCACCTGAATTCATAGGATCACAACGCAAAAAATGATATCAAGCACAACAAAACTGTCTTATGCATGTGTTATCACAAATTTGTGCTGTCTCTAAACGGATTATCTAAGAATCTATGCCTTGAGCAATCCACCCCACGCAGGTCAACCATCTCGTGGTGCCATTAACATCGTGGAGGCGAGAAGTAAGTGATAAGATTGATAGACCTGGTGGAATTTTGGTTATGTTTATATTGTTTAATGTTTCCTGACTGGGTAGTAGTCGCAGTGTTTAACATGGTTACTGTAAGTGTTGTAAGTCGATGTCATGGGAGATTTCACGCTTCTTTGTGTGGCATTCTTCGCGATTGAAACGCTGGCCAGCTTTGGACTGCCAGGGGCTTCTGCAGGAAGGACAACTTCGAGGATCAGACAATGGTGAGTCCATAAGCTCAATTGTGGAGAAGATAGAGATGTTAGATGAAGATCAATGACAAGAGACATATTCTACATGGCGGTGGTTTCAAAAAAAACTCGCCCCTACCTGGGAGGATGATCCATTTTGACTACTGACTAATGATTGACTAATGCTTTTTCATACCGGCACCTAGTATTGTGGTGTTGTGTAGGTTCTTATCTCGGTACTTAGGCATGGGAGTGAGGATGAGGAAGAAGCACGTCACTTGGTGAAGAAGATTGCCCCATTCTCGAGAACTGGCCTCTGTGACTATGAGCATCTATTTCATTCTGTTTAAACCTCGAAAATATATCGAACATATTTTGTGAGGTCTCTTGAATGGGGGCATTCAGAATTCGACTCCGTTGTTCATTGGGTTGACTTTGAGACTGAAGTTGTTAAAGTTCATCCGATTACAACTCAGGTGCTGATTTGGCACGCTATGGAAAGAATTGGCAAAAAGTCCGTCGTGCAGTGGAAGCTGTGAGAACCTAAGAGGTGACATGTGATACCAATGAAGGTGGGGGCATCACCACATGTGACTTCATAGATGTGTTGAAGTCCTGGAAGATTTAGGGATTGAAGATTGTGACGTTTTTTTTCTGCTGGATTCCGCACTAAAGGTATCCCCAAGAGCCACTTCCTCCCTTTCACTTGGCCAGGTGTTTGAAATGAAATCCTTTGGCCTCAAATTGTAGATGTTTTTTTGTTGGTTTCCATTTGGAATCTGCATCCTTTGGTTGGACTAAGGGCGTTGCACTCAATCATCTATTGCAGGATGTGGCACCCCAAGAGAGTGCCAGATTCGGGCCAAAAAAAACTCGGGGAGTTCAAAAACGGGTAAAAAACCGGCGCCGGTTTGGGCAAGGTTCGTGAGAGTCAAGCCAACAGCCTCTATGAACGTGATTGGAATCGTCCAGGGCTGCTTGGATGAAAATACAGAAAATGTGAAATGGTGGATGTATGTCAATGTTGTTATGGGCAACTCTGAGTTCCAAAAACATAGGAGTCCATCAATTATTTTGTATTTAGTTTGAAACTGCTGGAATCAAATACAATGGTAAATAAATCAATATAAATCAATACAATGATAGTCAATTCATGATAAATGGATATTGCCTCAGGAATTTTAGACATATTCCTTTGCGGGTTTAATTGGGATTTTGTCATATTTCCCTAAGATACTCATGGATTCCAAATATATCAGGTGACTAGGGGTATTTCGTCCAGATTTGAGCTCTGCTTATCTTGAAAGATGTGACCCGATGCCACCAACTCATCAGCTTGAACCATTTGTTTATATATATATATAATGATATGTTTCTACCTCTAAGGCCGATAGCAGATAATAGCCCTGCATTTCTGCTTGCATTTGTGCATTGTTCTATTTGTTGAGTTTAGGGGAGCGGATACTAGAATGTACTTCTGCAAATCAATTCATGGGTTGACAACAACCAGCCAAAAAAAACACAGAACTGAAACGATTTTGAAGATTACAGATTCAAGAAACTTCACCAACCCATAGGAATTCATGTTTGGTGTCCTTTACCAGTATGTTTTTCTCAGCTTTTGGCATCAACCCGACCCAGCCTATAGCTGAAACATCCAGGTTTGGAGGCAGTATCAAGCTCATGGGCCCAAGGAGCAGCTTTTGTTGGGGGGTTGCAGGTAAGTAACACTGTGCTTTTGGGATGCTACTGTTGTAGCAGAAAGATGCATTTGGGTTGCGATGTGAAGACATAATGGCATTTACATCGATAATTTCCTGACACATTTGTTTGCGTTGCCACGGGTTTGGCGATAGTGCAGGATGCCAACACAATTCTTGGGCTCTCCTTTGCTAGGTTCCCAACGTTTGGCATCTTTGGCATCTTGGCCTTTCAAACTTCAAAGGAAACTCACTTGTTTTGTAATGTTGTACGGTTGTACCCATTCAAAAACATGTTTCGAATCATAACAGATTCTGTACATGAGTTCCATTGCCATGGAAGTTTGCCCCCAACAAAAATCAATTTGATTTTGATTTCTAATCTTCTGATGTGATAAATCCAACGTGGGGAACAGGCACAGACTTCATCGGACTCACCTCTACGTGGTGCAGCCAAGTCTCAGAAATTGCGCGTGCAGTCCAAGTCGCAGAAGGTCGCGGGGCCCCTGGGATCATTGGTTCATAGTGCCGGAGCATGATGACATGGACCTGTATTGTGTATTAGTATATAATATCCATGATGATGACGATGATGATGAAAGTTTTTGAGGATTATCATTATTGTTTCTGTATCATTTTGTTTTTTATTCCCATGTTTGCCATATTTTACTATTTATTATTATCATTGTCATTGATCATTGGTGTTTTCAATATCAGTAATTTTGTTGATTCAGGCCGTATTATCTATTCATTATGTTGTTTTTGATTTTATGTATCATGTATTCGGTATGATCTATTATTTACACTTTTGATTGATGTTGTTTTCACTATTATGCATTTTAATACTGATGCTACTGCTGCTGCTGGTGGCGGCAGTGATAGTGCTTGCGAGTGCTGTGTTTTTCCAATGCCAACACAGCATATGTGTGTTTTATGCACGTGACTGTTCACCTTGATTCTCCTACACATGAGAGCTATCCAAAAGGTCCTTGTGCTGAGTGTAGGTTCGATGACGTTGGGTATGCTAATACTATCTAATACTGCCTTCAGCCAAAGTTAAGACTTTAATTACTCCCATGGGGTTCTAGATTTTTGATAAGGATGACCCTCCTGTTCCTTATCTCCTAGTGCTCTACCACGGCCAGGGCTAGGCTGTAGCCCTCGCCGGAGGACATGGTCGCGATTTTCCTACGACTAGTGACTAGTACTGCTTTTTACAGCTGCTAGGGCTGGGCCGTAGGCCTTTGGGGGCCCGGCTGTTTTACAACTACTCGAAGACCACCAGCAACAGCAGCAGCAGCAACAGCACCAGCAGCAGACTTCTGTTTCTACTGCTATGCAACAACAACAACAACTACTACTACTACTACTACTACTTCTACTACTACTACTACTACTACTAGTTCTAGTTCTACTACTACTACTACTACTACTACTACTAGTTCTAGTTC